>JAAZTK010001705.1:0-13109 GCA_036507255.1 Megalothorax incertus
ATCATTCGCTTATAATTTAACAATTTATTTGGACCCCGACACTTCAAAGTCCACCCCCTTCAGCCTCAATCGTCTATTCACGAGTGATTAATGTAAATCTGCTCATACTTGAAAACCACCAATTATTCGATTTGAATGTGCACAAAGCCACTCAAAGAAAATATTCATTTTAAAGTTTGGAAAAAGGCTACTGGTCATCATCATCTTTTAATAATAATAAAATAGACGAAAAGAGCAAAATTAGACCAATAAATAAGGAGACGGGTAATAAAGAAGAAAAGGGGATCTCATAAAGATAAGCTGGATCGCAATTAATACCCTAAGACGGATAGGGGGTTATAAAGGCCGACTCTTAAGGGGGAGTTTATTAGACGGGGAAGCATAAATAAAGGGAGGGTGGGAGAATTGGGAAATGCAATGGATGAAATATGACTTGATTATCGTGTTTTCCTCCTCTCCTTTGAAAATTTATTAATAAAGAAATAAGTCATTGTCTATACCCGTAGTAGTACACGTTACACGAGAGGTGCGGAGGAAGCGGATGATGGCGTCTAATGGAAGGTTATAAAATTTTATTCACCCATAACTCAATCCGGAATTGCACCCCTGGGCCGCCCGCTGTAATTACGTATTCTGGACAGTTTGTGCTAAAATGTGATCCGGCCGTCTTAATTAAGGAGCGGGGAATATTTTTTTTAAAAATAGGGAGCGATGTTAAAAATGGCGGAGGATATTAAAGCACAATACAAATGTGGGAAATTTGATCCTCGAGATTTGGATCTAAAGTGTTCCCTAAAGGTTCCCCTCCTAGGCTCCGCGGGATGATGAATGGGTTCAAATAAATAATCAGAGCTGGTGATCTGGTTCAAATCTCGAACTCCAGATTACGTTCGATATTGCAAGAATGGGGATTGATGGACCAGAATGGCCACCGTCTGTTCTCCCGGGGGTTTTCCCCAGAGCTAATGTTGTACATTTATCATTTTAGGAAGATGCACTTTTAGACTAGAGTGTGAACAGAGAATTTATTGCGGCAGGATTGATTTAATATGCCAAGCTGTTTATGGACCGGATTGGAATGAATTAAGAAGAGGTTCATCCCTAGGGAGTTTAGAGGGACCGGTCCATGTTTGACTTATGGGATTTGGGAGAACGAGGTCCCATCAAAATAATGGCCAATAACCGCAATTCGGGATGCTTAACGTAGTGTTGAAATTTTTTCTACGGGATCTCCCGAGGAGGGTTGGTTTATTAATAAATCCGTGTGCATTTGGTACTCGTATATGCCCTGCACCTATCCTTGCGAGATATTGTTCGCATTATGGAAAGATTAATGGGCTGGAATTGAGGTTCTTTCTCCCCAATGTGGAAAGCCATCAATTCACGTGGACGAGTGACCTCCCCCTCCGTCGGAGCGGAGGAGGTTCTTGTTGAAATAAATCATTTTTATTCCGCTCGTTGTGCCTGAAAGTGCCACAATTTTATGTACACATAATCATAGGTGGTGGGGGTGCTTTCAAATCTACGAGTTTTGAAATCTGGGGGAGGAATTACTACTTTGACAATAAATTGTCAAATAAAATATGGCGGCTTCTGTTTCTTCAAGCTCGTAAAACTCTTTCGGTGGGGTTAATTATGAAGGATATGGCTACTTCACTTGCTCAGTTGTCAACTCCTGTAATTAAACTGGAGCCTAGCTTAGCTATGTTGGAGCATTAAAAGAGAATTAAATCTTGAGAGTAATTTAATATATTTTTAATCATAAAATAGGGTTTAGGGGTTGCATACCGCGGATGAGTTTATCGGGATTTAAAAACGCTGGACTATTATAGTTTAAATACATTTGCAAATATGAAGGGAATAAATTTAACCCCGAAAATGGCACCTCTTTCTCCTCCTCTGTCCTCACTTGGAGGTGACAGGGGCTTAGTTTAGCTCGGTTGTAAACCTTGCGGTCTGAGCTATTGCAATGTGCAAAATAGAGAGGCAATGATGGCGAGATAGCCGTGCTAATGAAACAGGATAATAAAATGGGTAGTAGTAGGAAAGGAGAGAGAGACTGGTAATTTATCACCCATAGGATTAGATAAGCACTTTGAATAATGACATCAGTTTTAACAGGGAAACGTCATTTGGACAGGAAACATAAAACAAACAGGCAGAGACAGCGTTCTACTTGAGGATAATATCCGTATGAAAGGCTTAAATATATATCTACCCAAAGAAGTTTTTCTCTTCCCTTCCTAATCCATATTTAAGAGCCAGTAGAGCAGAGTCAGGAGTTGGAAAAAGTGCTAAGGAGTTTAGATTTTTCTCAAATCTCATACTTGAGTTCTGCTCCAACTCCCATGCCATTTAATGTGAAGGGAGAGCTGTGAATGTAAAGTGAGGACAACAACAAAGGCAGATTGATTTATGTGACTCGGGGGCTTATTTGTATTTACTCCGAGATGGAGAGTGAACTCATAACTCTTGCAGAGAATGGAGAAAACAGACTTTTGCCGGAGCTGTCGAGGCAGCTGCTGCTGCTTGCTCCACTCTTCAGTGTTCGAATACTCTAAAAGTTGAAACACCATAATTAAAACTGCTCTTCATCTTTTTCAATGAGATTATGCACGCAGTAAATTATCAGGAAGCTTTGTATGAAATTAAACCGGGAATAAATATGAGGGCCCTAGTTTGACAGCTCTAGATTTTGTAGGTACTACTCTACCATATGTGTATACAATATATACTGAATTCCTCTAATCGGTCAAATTAGCGTTTGTCAAGAGAGATGTTTGCACTCTCTATTTATTTATCCTAGGATGAGATGGCAGGATTCTGATAGGAAAGAGGAAATGAAATTGAAATGGGTTGAAATGTCAATCAAAAAAGATATCTGTGCATTAATATATGCTCCTCTTTATACAATGACATCCTGTCCACCCGTCACTCATCCTCGGAGGGCCATCCATTCACTTTGTACTAGTACAGATATCAATCCATCAGTCAGTGTCAACCTCCTCCTCCTCCTTCGATGCTTCTGCCGGATTGGAACAATGTATTCCTATATGCACATATTATACATTCACACATCCAGCTCGAATTACGCATTATAATTTCAATTCAAAGGCACATCAATCAATATCAACTTCCTCTCTCTCTCTCTCATATCCTATCTATTAGGTTCAAGACAAAGCTCAGGCCTTGGATCGAGAAAGATGGATCTTCTTCTCTCAAGGAGGAGGAATTCATTGCTAATATTGTGCCATCAGAACATGATGGATTTCAGCCTGTCCACCTCCGTCTGTCCTGGGTGGACCTAATGAGCTCATTCATCTCCGTTCAGCCTCATCAATCACAGACTCCCTCTTTCCAAAATTGAAGGTGGCGATGAGTTTTGGTCCTCTTGAAGTTTCAAGTTGGACATCCCATCATAGGTAGTTTAATTGTATTTTTCAAATTAAAAGAGAAACAGAATTATTCCATTAAAATTGATGTCATTTGGCGGCTGGTGCGGCTTGTAATTTACATAAAAAGTTACTTGACAGCAGCTCCTACTCTCAAGCTCTGATATGGATTGACTAATGTAATCTATCTATCACCTAATTACAATTGCTCAATATGACTCGTAGTATATGCAATTGTATTTGTATTGTGATAACTTTCAAGGCGTGCAAAATAACAATTCCAGAGAAAAAAACACTCATAAATTCCTTTGATTTCAATCGAAATTAACCATTTTTTATTTCTCTTTAATTCGCTTTATAAGTTTAAATGTATCTGGCATTTTTTTGTATGATTTGTATTAGGTATAGTCTTATGTATTCTATATACAAATTACAATTAATATGACAAACATATAGTGTGGATTTTTTAAGTATTTAATGTATGATAATTAGAGTAAAGAGGTGCTTATATGCTATAGAGTAATAAAATATATAACAACTCGTTTTTTCCTTAATAAAATTCTTATTACCTTTAATGATAAGTTGTTAAGAGAGAATGGGAGTAGGGGGGGAGGTCGGAGTTCAACCACGAGTCTCAGAGTCGACTTTGGGACAATAAAGTTTATAACTTTTATAGCTCGGAATCTTTGTAAATAAATAAATTACAACCTAAGATAAAAACAGAGGAAAAGTAGGTATAATCAAAAACAATAAAATATCGTAATAATTAGCGATGCACAAACTTTTCACATTTCACAATCCACCTCCGAAAAGAGTGGCAAGAAAATATTTTCAAGAGATTTCACAAAAACACTTTAAAGATGACTTGGTAGGGAGTGAATAGTGGATTTTTTTCCTTAAGGGAGGGGGACTGGAGGACGACCTCCGTAGAGGGCATATGGGGAAGCGTAATATGGGGGGAATGCTGACACGGAGACAGGAGGCTTGCCACCATAAGGATGGTACCTTGCTGCTGATAGAGGTGAGAGAGGAGGTGTGGGGTATGTCCTATGCATAGCGGCAGCCGCTGCTGAGCTTAAAAGTGCTGAAGAGTAGAGGGAGGCTGCTGCAGATTGTTGTTGATGCTGATGAGCGGCGGCCGCCGCGGCTTGGGCTTCACTTGTAGCATTGCCACTCCCTCCAGAAAGATTAGTATGTGAACGGAGGTGTGAGAGAAGTTCCTCCGAGGAACCAAACCTTTTCCCGCAATAAGAATCTCCCACAATCCAGTTGCAAGTGTAAGGACGCTGTGCGTGAGCTGCTTGGGCTTGTTGTGCTTGAGCTAACGCGGATTGATGACTCAGGAGTGAGGCTGGATAACCAAGAGCTGCGAGAGAACCAAGGCCTGGTGGTGGCATACCAAATAGGAGGGCTTGGCATCATAAACTTTTGATGGTCACATTGAAGACAACCCGCAGGACAGACGGGAGATGCTCCGTTTGAACCGAAACCACCTCCATAGGCTGCTGCCATCGCGGCAAGGCTTGGCATACCCATTTGACATCCATTACAATAAGGACTGTAAAAAGGGAGGAAGGATAAATAAAGTGTTAGATTTTGTTAATTTTTAGCGTAAATTTTCAAAAGTGCAAAGAAAGAAAAGACTTACTCTTTGCAAACGGGTACAATCGTCTCTGCTCCTCCAGGTGTTTTAACTCGAGTGTAGCCTACGTAAGGAGACCCTGTTGTTGGTGGATATCCGAGAAAGTGATGTCCAGCGAGTGAGGATGCTACAGAGGAAGGTGGGAAAGGGAATGGTGGACGGAGAGCAGGATTTGTGGGGTCAAATGCTCCAGGAGGATACCCAGCGAGGGCGCTTAAACTGTTAAGCGCAGAGTGAGACCCGGGCGGCTTTCCAAATCCTGGGGGAAGATCTTTCCCACCACCGAGATGTCCATGAAGGACTTCGAGTCCGCTCCGAATGATTGGAGATGCTCCTTGGTCATTTTTATCACCACCCGATGAAGATGATGACCTCTCCTTATGCTCTTTAGCCTCCTTTAAAGACTCTTTTGAGCTTGATTCAGAGTTTGAAGGTGGGTTTGGGCTTTGAACACTTTTCCTCACCTTTCCACTTGATGAGCCAGAAGAGGAGGAGGAAGTTGGTGGTGAGATCGGATGTTCGGCTCTCTCACGAGGTGACACAGAAGAGGATGAAGATTTTGGTCGCTTGGGTTTGCTTTCTCCAGACTCTTCACGATCCCGGTGATGAGATCGGGATGGCTGCTCTGAAGGTGTAGAACTTGAGCTCTTTGTAGGATTTGAATCATATGGTTTGAAAGCAGCTGGAGATGATTTACCACCAGGTTTTCCCCCCGAGGACGACCCTGAGGAACGTGGTCGCTCCTGGGAATTGAGGCTGGAAGATTCGGAGGAGCTTGAATTTTTGCGCTTATTTGTAGCGGTGGATGCTGTGTCAGTCAGAGATGGAAGGAGACTTTTATTGGTTGGAGTGTCAGCTCCAATTTGACTGCAGGTTTGGGCGAGGAGCGCTAGCGGGCTCTTTTTCGCGTCCAACTGAAAGAAAAATACATTTTTATTTTTTTGAATCATAATTTATCGAAAGGTTTTTTTAAAAAGGAGGGGCGAAATCAATTAAAAAACGAAATAGATGGGATTGTTTGAGCTGCTTCAGACTCGAGTAAGCTCGGCACCTTTGTACTTGTTCTTTGCTGGCTCAAAGACAAATAAATAACTGGAAAAGCACTCAGGATCAGCCCGGACGTAGTAATATCAAAGAGGGGAGAGATAAATGTGGTGCTGGTGGAAGAGAAAAGTGAGTAATGGGATGAATAATTCATCGCAAAACGGAGGAGGAGGCGGTTGGGAAGAAAAATAAGCGAGTGTCAAATTTGGAATCATTGATTTTCTCCAAAATTCACTCTCATTTGTCTCCTCCTCCGCAGAATTTTTACAGACATAGCCATTTAAGCAAATTTTAAAATAATTTTGTATAATTCTTCTGAATGCCCGTATTTTCGAAATATTTTAAAATTTATGGGATCCTCCACACACTTTACATTTTTGCGGTTGAAACCTCAAACGAAATGTGAATGTGGAAACGTGAGGATGAGTATGAATTGAAAAATTGAAGTAGATATACGGATATTTTGGGTAATTGTATTTCATTTGTTAAGGATTTGGTGCATGAGAAATGACCAAAAATAAAATTCTGTGTGAATATAGGACTACGTTTTAATTTTTATCTCCAATTTTCATATTTAAAATGTGCTCGGCGGATATATTATGTAGGCAGTAATGTACACACATTTGTAAGGATCAGGGATTTCAAACAAAAGGATTTGAGATGTGATTCGACTAAAATCTTAAAAAGCTGAATTTCACTTACGGTGGTAGGTAGAGGGGACAGATAGTCCGGCTGGAGATATTGATTCGGGCCGGATCCCAACATGTTCATATTATCGAGAACAACCATTTGACACGACCAAGGAAGGAAGGTCACACTCCTCTATCTGAGCATCAATTGCTCTTTCAACTTTTATTTTCCTTTTTTAAATGAACTTTTTGGCCAACTCTTTCTCAAACTTTTCCAATAGCACGAATAATCCAAATTACGTGATTTGGCGATGATTTGTCGCACTTCCCAAATCTTCAGATCAAATCTCCCTTCAAAATAACACAGAATTCTTTTATTCCAAATATTGTGCAACACTTCCAAATGAAAATAAGATCCAAAACTTGGCTTTTTCCTCCTTTTCACAACAAAGAATCCAAGAGCAGGTTTGAACGAGGTTGTTCCCACTGTGTGTTCACTCGCAGACTGAGGAGCGATCCTCTTTGTGAAATAACTTGGTCTCTCTGATGGTTCACCCAGAACCTTTCATGCGCATTCCCCCTATATTCAACCCTAGGGCTACTCTCATCTCTCACTACTATACAATCCTCCAACTCATGAGAGTGTTAAAAGCTTCTTTCACATAGGGATTCTCTCTCTAAAGAGCTTTGGAACATAAGCTTCAACCTTCTAAAAGGATTTACTTCTCTCCAAACATTTTTAACACCCTGTTTTCGGCTCAAAACCACTGGTCAGAGGCTAATCCGAATCAAAATATATGCTAAAAACAATCGGAGGGGTTCATTTTGGGCTTTTAGGATTCTAAGAATATTTGAGCATAATTTTTTCATGAGGAAGGGGGTTTGACATAGTCGAAGAGTGCAGCTGGAGTTGGCAGGTGGAATTAATTGAATTGGGTTTGATGGAGGTGGCAGGAGTTGTCAGTTGAAAGTCAGTAAAGTTTCAAGAGTTTTTGGAGGAAGTGTCACTCTTTGCAAAGAGTCGCTGACACAGCAAATAACACGTACACGATTGACAATGACAAGTCCAACCCTGTCGAATCAAATTAATATTTAATGCTTTTTAATCCACTTTAAATGGGGCGTCCAGGATGAGTTCAATTGGGATAATCATTGCAAGAATACTTGCAATATGTTAATCATACATTTGACTTGCCAATTGTATGCAGACACCCTCAAACCCCGCTGACCTGACCAATAATTCTCGTTAGAAAATAGTACATGTAGAATTGGATTAAGCGGAAAATGTCTATCCATTTGATTACACTCGAATTATTTAGATATGCATACGAGATATGATAAATGATAAATGATAATACTATAAACTTTTCTACAAGTGAAAGACCTCTCTGCAAAGCCCCCTTCACTCACTCAATCAATCAATCAGATGTCACCGGATTCTCATTAAATAAATACAATTCCCATTGTCCACATACTCCTCCTCCTCTCCTTCTGGAATTAACCTGAAAAAACGGTGCAAACACTGCACATAACATAATCCTATTTCTCAGTTCTGTTAAAAATCCGTCCAAGCCCAGTGTAAATAGGTAACTGATAAGGGATTTGGATGCCAGTAAACTCGAGGGTAAACAGACATCGAGAGAAGGCAATAAACCATTATTTATCAAAAGATAAGCTGAATACTACGTTTTCATTCGACTACTAGGAATATATTAATCGAGTTTTCCGTGTAAATTAGCCCGGCTTCTCCTGAGTTAATGGCGGTCATAATTTAATTAATATTAACTTACTCAAATGTCTAATGAGCAATCCAAATTTGGGGTTTTTGTGGTAAATTTTCAAATTCGATCAGAATTTGATGGATCGAGTGTACTCTTGCGAGGGCCGTAATGGGCCCCACCTGACTCTCCTCGGCTTGACAGATGTGATGTCGGTGGAAGAACACACAGCCGGATATATCCCATTACAAATAGTGAGCTGAAGAATGTGCAAGTAAGTAGGACTCATAAATCATCAGAAAAACCCGGGCCCTGTCAATTTCATAACATATCCATCCATAAAGTTTTTCCTATATTTCTCAGCTAGCTATATGAATATGATAGATTGAACGGAGGGTATAAAAAGCTTTTTTCACCAATTCTACATCAATTTATTATATTATTTCATCACTTCTCTAGAGTCTCTGTAGAGTTTATTGGAGGCTGTGCCGACTCCAGGTTCTTAAAATGGGAATTCTTTGTACTCGTACTATTTACTACAATAATCCTAGCCAAGAAGGATATGACAAGTGTTTACCCTCAGAGTAAATGTGATATGATTTTACAACCTCCGGCTTGACCCCGTCTTGATAGCTCTGGCGACATAGTTGGCAAAAGTCAATATGGTTTAAATTTAAAAAGCATGCCCTTGGTATGACAGTTGACGAATGGCGTCCTCTGCGGAGCTGGAGATAATGGACACTTGGAACACTCTTTGAAAGCATTCTTCCTCCTTCTCTCGGTTTGTTTAATTACACATCATGACATCAGAGAAGGGGAGGAATGTAGTACCTACATGGATAACTCAAAGATGAGATCTGACATTAAGAGCGGCTCCTTTGCCTTGAGATTGGGTTATCTTCCATTGCTGGAGGGGGACTTGAGAGGACTGTGGACTGTCAGACTCTGGGCAGGGCATGTCAGTCATACTTCCACCAGTTAGGTTGACACGTCAAAATGGGCAGGCCAAGACTTGATGCACGAACTCTTTCGATTTCTTTTCATTCCCCTTATGAGTTATATGTACTACAGCTCTGTGCACTGTGCCATCAAATTCCAGCAACGTCACTCTAAATTGATCTGATAAGCGTGATATCTCACTCCAGATCAAAAGCTAAATTGACATGGCCTTTGAACGGGTTTTGAGAATTGATGGGACCAGTGTGTGGACACAAGCAAAGGCTCCCCAATTTGAAAAATGACAACTTGTCGCTAAAAACAAGTGCATTTCACAAATTCACTTTAATCCAAAGTGCACCAAAGGTCATGTCAATTGCGATCTAGAGTCGAGGCTCTTTCTCTTTTACAGCAGGACAGGGCTCCGCCAACTGTTTATGACTTTGGCTCTCTCTCCATTTAAAATCTTAACACTTTATAAGCTCCTCGAGACAGACTCATCAATATCTCAGCCGTCATAAAGTCCATATATGTAGGGCTTGACGAGGAGTGTCAACAAATGTCATCCTGGGAGACCAGGGCTTCCTCCCGAGGTCATCCTCATTCCCCTCTCGGTCACTTGCCAATAATCCTCTCCAATAAAACTCTAAGCCGAAATTCTAGGGCCAATGAAAACTTGAGCAATTTGCTCTCTCTCTTTTGTAAAGCCCTTGGGGTTTTTCAAACTTGGCCCCTCCGGGGGCTGTCTATTTGATTTGTGTTGAGCTGGATGTGTGAGACATGCGAGTTTAGTGGGGAAGTCGCGGCTCTTTTGTCCTCCCGCCTGACGTTCATAAATAGTGACCGCGACAGAGCCAAATACATCAACTCCCCTGTCCAGGTCTGACAGTTTAAGTGCCATACATGCTGGCGTACACAAAGGAGAAAAGAGAGAGAGAGAGACCTATCTTAGGAGGATCTAAGACTGTAAAGGCCTTAAGGCATAGTGCATTTACGACCCCGTAAAATAACCTTTCCTAGCTTCTAAGGACCTTCCTCCTCCTAGTTTGAAATATAGCCGGAACGAATGGGGACATATAAATACACAGGGATTATCCCTTATACCCATTTTACTCAACACTTTATTTTATGAGGCTTGACCCGTGACTTTCCATAGGGGACTTTGGGGCCTTAAGACTGTATATTAATTCCTCTGCCCTTTTTTATGATCCTCTTTGACATTTTTGTCACCCTCCCCATTTGTTCTCTCGTAGCTTAAACTTGAGCCGACTTTATGGAAGTGAGAAGAGCCCCAGAAAACTCTACTTTAACGCCCGGATAAAATCCAGATATAGGACTTAATCGTAGTAGAGTGTATTGGAAGGAACAAGATCGATTTATAAAAATTGCATCCTCTCAGCAAAGTGTGTATTAATGGATTGGAGGTTTTTTATGAATCTGTTTTTTATTGGAGGAGGAAGTCCACATTAATCTCCCCTTTCTGGCCCATTAATCAGGGCTGAGCTAGATGTTTCAAATGTTAGAATTATATGGCTGCTCCAGAGAGCTCTCATAAATATAAATTATAAATGGGCTCTTTGACAAGTTTAGCATGGGCAAGGACTGTGAGCCATCAATCAACCCCAGCGATCTACTACAATGTTTTTTTGCAACCATTCAGGGGAAGAAAGCCAATCATTTTAATATGACTTTCATTCAGCGAGAGAGCTCCAAAACTCGACTCGATCATACTCGACTGCGTTAGAGCACACAAAAGAGTGACAAATGAGTTACGAGACTAGCTTTTTTTCATTTCATTTGAAGGGGAACAATGTACATAATATATTGAATTAATGAATAAAACCTACCACCCACCATCTCAAAAATCAAATTCAAAATTGTATCTGTTTGCAAACAAAATTAACACATCCTAGGTAGGTATTACATATTATATGGAATTAAAATAACACTCAAGTGTTCTCAAATCTTTTATAGCCCTCAACTTAGGATTAGATTGCATTGGCGCCAACATATACTACCTACCTATATATTCCTCCACAGTCCACGAGAGTGATATTTCACTTGTGAGGAATGTGTTTAAAATGTTGGAAATGCGGCATTCCCTTATAGCCTCTCAAGAGTACAATTAACAACACCTGAGAGCATAAACAAGAGTGTAACACTAATGCAATATTATGTCTAATGCTATAAGCTCCTTATCTCTCACTTCTTAGCACTATTACCACTCTCCTTGAGGGTATTTAGTTTGAAAGACATTGCAGTTTAAAAATTAAAAAGAGAAATATCATTGCCAGGTGTCAACAGAGAGATTAATTAATAAATCTGATGAGGAGGAGAAGGTTGATAGATACATAATTACACCTATTGGAGATGACAGTTTGAAGGCCGAAATGATTTTGCATGGGATTTCTCATTTAAAGCTTAGAATTCTTATTTTAAACAGCACTAGGTTTATAGAGAAATTACTATTAATATTGAAATGTTCTGTTGGCGGAATAGCTCTGATGTTTAGGTAGATTAATCAAAGTCAGATGTAGGAAATCAAAGTGTTTCTTTGCGTGTTTAGTAGAGGTACTACTTCTGCTGAGCTCGGAGAGTTTAGATAATATATGGGGGGCTGTCTGTCTTCCCTAACTGTCAGTATTTGTATTGTGCTCCGGCCCCAGACATGTTGAGGGGTGTATGGAGCGGAACGCGCTAATAATAGGAAGAAGAGATTTCAATCGTACTTAATGATAATGATGATGATTTGGAAGTTTTTCAAAGTCTGAGTCGAGGCTCCTTAATGCGTGCTCCTCCTCAGGATTGTTAAGAAATACTCTGGATAATCTATGAGTGTTATTCTTTGTTTTCTCCTTCGAAAAGCAGTAAAAATAATCTGATTTTTAAGCTTAAATCCACAAAATTTAAAGACGCCAAAACTCAAATTGATCTCGTCTCTAGTACCATTTTGATTCAATTTATTGGATTTAGGAAACACATTCAAAATTCATCAAGAGACAAACTAAATCTAATTTGAAGGTTGAGATGCAAATAAAAAAGACCTCCAAGAGTTGTACAAGGACAGCCGGAGCGGAGAGACTCCCTACTCGAGAAGCATTGTCCTCCCCCGATTCACTTTTGTTTTTGATTTCATCCAAGTCTCATCAGGAGTAGACAAAAGGACGGTGGGGGAGTAACAAAGGTGTGTGGATTCTACGATATAAAGGAAGGGGGATGTAGCATTCGGTTTAATAGGAAAGAGCCAGCGTCGTGTGAGTTGTATCTCCGTTCACACTCAATTCATCATCATTTACACAATGGATGGTGGCGGCTCACGCTATTCAAATTTAGTTTGGGGCCGATGATTAATTAGCCGATATATTTCATCTCTGGAGGGATACGCTATAAGTTGGTGTGTACCCCCAGGGGGGGAGCCCTAAAGAACATATGGAAGAGAGAGGAGGAGGAGGAGGAGGAGGACAGAGCGCATCTGTCTTTATATTTAAAGGAAACTTGCTATAAGGTCGGCGGAAAAGGGTGTGAATTTGAATGTCAGGGCGGAGGGAGAGTTGGATTGATGACGGTACGGCCGAGTTGGTGGCCGAAAAGAGATGAGTCACAACCTCCTCATCCCATTTATATTCATTGGTTGTCACTCGGAATTGAGCTCGTTTTTTACTCCTAATTAACCGTGAAGTTTGGATTCTCACTCACTGACTTCGGAGCTGTGGCTTTGATAAATGGCCTTTTTACCTACCTACCTACA
>JAAZTK010001706.1:0-13103 GCA_036507255.1 Megalothorax incertus
TTCCCCTTTTGTCTTTCTCAAATCCTTGTTTGGGTAGGACTTTTGAGATATTTTAAAATGATGAGTCCCATTTGCATAATTCGTGTAGGACTCGTTTATATTGTATGTATTTTGATGTGGTATTTTTAGATCTCTACTGGATTAACCTTGATTCATATGCAAATTCTAAAATGGGGTCCAAATTCCAGGAAAGCAGGATTATTTCTTTGTAATCCTAATCCTTGTTTGTTTTGACTGATATGGATTTTTCCATTAGAATGTCCTCAATAGCCAATTCTGGGTTACTTTATCAAATTACTTCAGTGCAGACCTAAAGATCAAAAAGTTATCACTTATTGATGCCACATATATTTATGAATGTAAGTTAGTAAGTATATGGAGCAAGATTGAATTTGTTTTAAAAAAGGGGAACATTGATCGCATAATCTCGCAATTAACCCCATGTCCATGCAATTGGCTTAATTAATGAGTCCTTTAAGAATTGATAGGCATTTTATCGACACGATCTGATTATCTGATATCAAATACAATAACTATATTACTATTGGTGAAAGTCCCATATAGGACTATGTATTTCAAAGAACAATAAGATATTAACCGGGAAAAATGTATGGATCAGAATTAACAGAACTGCTCTCAATCTTAACTCTTTATATAAATATGAACTGACCTTAATTAACGGGCCACAATCCATCCCAAAGCCTCCTCTGAATCTCTTTATTTCTAACTTTTTTATTTCACCCTAAAAATGTTAATAAATCTTAGGTTAATCTCTTCATCATTAGTTCTCCTTTACACATTACGAGAGGTATCAAAAAGATTTCTTTCAAAAATGTCAGATTTGCATTAAATTTTATTAAAATAATTGACTTCAGGTGGCAAGTTACCCTCAAAATATTGCTAAATCACCTCAAAGACAACCTCGGCAAGACGAAGACTCGGATGAGGATGACGGTGGATCCAGTGGATCTGCTACAAATACAAGAGGTCCCGGAGACATTTTGCAAGGAGTAGCCCAAATTGTAGCCGGAACGTAATGACAATTTTTCGGATTAATGATTGAAATTCAATCATATATCAATTTTGATGAATTTAATATATTTTATCCAGACTTTCGGGGAATCTCGGACAAATTGTTGGAGGAGCATTTTCAACCGTAAGAGTCGCATCATTAAAAATACCACGATCTTTTATTTAATTTATCCCAATTTCCGGATTTAATTAAGGTATCCGACGGGGATGTCAAAACTAACGTTCTTGACCAACTCCATCACGGGTAATTATGTAATCTAATATTTTTTAATTTAAAAACTAATTAATTTCCTATAGGCTCTTTCCTACGTTAGCTACAACCACAACAGTGGCACCCCCTTACATTGAACCTGAGATCCAACCGGAAGTTGTTCAAGCTCAGGTCGTGTCTGCTCCTGTTCCGGAAGCCGCTGTCGCCGTTGAACCTCAACCTGAACCAGATACACCCAAGAAAACAATAAACCTATATCCTCAGAGGTATTATTTTTTCATATTTGCAATGTACCCCAGTTGAGGAGTATTTTTTTAGCATTGAGGACGCATTCTTTGAAATTGACATTGGGGGTCCTTCCCGTCCTAAGCAGCCACAGCCAGTATATATACCAGAGGGTGTTGAAATACTACCCGAGCCCGAGGTGGTTAAATCCAAACCGGTAGTTGAAGAAGTTGAGCATGTGGCGCCTGTTGTATCCCCCGAAGAAAGCGAAATTACTAAAAAGCTTACGGAAAAGGTCAAAGAGCAAGAGAATCTCATTCGGCAGCAACAGGAAGCCCTTGCATGGCAGATCCAGCAACAACAAGCTCTTCAGCTTAAACAACAAGAAATCCTAGAAGCTCAACATCAACAACTCCTCATCCAACAACAGCAAAATGAAGAAAGAGAAAGGGAAAAGCTTGCACAAGCTCAAGCAGCTCCTCAAATTGTTAAGGTTGTCGAACCAGTAGAATCTGAGCCTGTAGAGATTGCCCCAGAGGTTGTAAAGACTCCTTCAGAGCCCGAGCAGGCTTCAGTTGTGGTCGATTCCGAGCTGGAATACGGAGGTACAGATGGAGAAGAGAACAAACATGTCGAACCGGAGGTCGAAGTTATTAAAACTCAACCTGAAGTTTCAGTAGTTGAGGTTATCCAGGTCCCACAACCAGCCCCTGTCCAGGTCATCCAACCGGAAGTGGTTAAGAGTCCTCCCCAACCTATTCAGGTTGATGTAGTCCAATCCCAGCCTGTAAAAATCATCAAACCAAATAGATTTGCAATCAAAGCTCCTCCCAAACCTACCCAGGTCAAAGCCCCGTCAACACCCTTCGAAATCATCAAAATCCAAGCACCAATTAAGCATGTACCGGAAGTAATCAAAACTCCATCCCAGGTTCTTCCCGTTCAACCTCAAATCGTAGAAATCATTCGACCACCTCAGAAAGTTGTAGTTAAAGCTCCTCCTCCTCCTCCACCTGTAAAGGAAGTAGCCAAACCCACCAAAAAACAGCCAATTCAAGCCACAAGGCCTGTCTATACAGTCAACAAACAGCCCCTATACTCTCCGGTCAAACCTCCACAAGAAATTGTCGGGACTCAGCTTACCCCAATCATTGGTGGAGGGCTTCGGCCCGTGTCAATCCAGATTGTTGAAGAGGAGGAGGAGGAGTCTCAAGAAAAGAGTGGCATCTCTGGTAATTTCCCCCCAAATTTCGGCACTTCCGCTTCAAAAGCCGCTGCTGCTGAGGAATTCAAAGTTGAAGAGTCGTTCAAGAAAGTTGAGGGAGCGTTTGGAGCGGATCCAGCGGATCTTCTAGTCATCCCTGAGTCATCTTACAATCCAGCTACTGCTGGAGCATTTGGAACAGGGCTGCCCTCAAGGAGGAAGACGCCGACTGAATCTCCTCCCCCTTCACAAACAACGGAAAAGGCTTCAGGAGAAGAGGAATCAATCGAAGAGTCGGAGGAAATTGAGACAACTGAGAGAGAGGCTCGAACGGCAGCTCCGACGACGGAGGAGGCTATAGTAGAGGAAAAAGAAGAAGAGGAGGAGGAAAAGGAGGTAGTCCCAGCTTCTTCAACAACAACTGAGAAGGCGGAGGAGGCTGAGGAGGAGGTAGAAGCTGATTCGGAGTCAGATGCGGGAGATGTAAAAGCAACTATTGCTCAAATCCTGCTTCCAGAGGTTGAGGAGAAGGATGTAGTGATAGGTTTGGTCAAGGCTGCCGAGGAGCAAGCACTCAAGGACGAGTTGCTCGCTGCTAAACTCAAAAAAGAAGCGGAAGCCAAAAAGAAGGCAGAGGAAAAGAAAAAGAAGGAAGAGAAAGACAAGGAGAGTGACTCGGAGGAGGATGATTATTAATTCTATTTAAACTTGTTGACTTGTTATTTTTGTGTCAGAGGATGGTCTGACCTTTTAATTATAATAAAAAATAATTAGCTATTTAATTAAAATTATTTAATAAAAATTAAGAATCTTATCATTAAGGTTAAAAGTTATAACTTAGGATTACTTAATTAGGCTTATAGACCATTGTTCAAGTAGGATTAATTGAAAAGATTCGAAGAGTAGAATAAAATGTTATTATGATATTTGTACTTACTTAGGTAAGTATTGTACAATAAGTATGAATAATGATTATTCAGAGTCCATTCATATTTTTATGTATTGTAAAATGTTTTATTCAATATTGTATGATTTTATATTACAAAATTCAGAAATTAATAAATATTCGAAAAACATTCGTAATTAATTAATAATTATATAATTGTAATTCGCCGAGATCTCAAAACTTGTTTTTTTTTAAAGATTTCATTCATCGACATACATAAATTCAAATAAATTAGGTAATATTAAATTACTTATACTTAGCTAAGACCTAAGTACTAACTATTCTACGACACTCGTACTAATTATAAATTGTACCTACCTATTTACGAGCATAAGATCATCTAGCCATCTAGCTAATTTGCGAGGATGAATTTAAAATAAAAAAAATAGTTTATGAAAAGTTTCACTCTTTGTAAAATACATATTCCATTACAATGACATATCATTTCATAGATAATTTCCAGCTAGAGATTCCAAACAACTTTTAAATCTTAAAATTAAATGGTACTTTAAATTATCCTTAAATATCTAATGAAATATGAAAAATTTAATAATATATTCAAACTTTTAAACATAGGTATTGTAAATTGATTTGAAAGTATTTTATAAATAAATTCGCACCAAAGTTTGACAAAAGTAAAATATCAGGTATTCCTACCTTTCAATTTTAGTAAAAATGTATTAATTAACTTTTAGGATTAGATTAATATTAAAAATTTTAATTAATAGAGATGATCTGATCATCGAATAGGAACATAACTTACATATCCTTTCCAATATTTATCAAGAGAACTTAACCCCTACAATCCTTATTTATCCTTCTGTTGATTTTGATGCAACTGCCTTATCATTTCCGACGCTGTTAGTGGCTTAGATGACGGTCCAGATCCTCCAGGGTTGAGGATAGGGCTCCGGAGTTGTACAAGAGGTGGAGGATTAGACTGTCTTGAAGTAGATAGGATACTTGGTCCAGCATTCTGAACCATCGTATTTTGTGGGCGATTAAAAATAATCCCGCGAGGTTTGGGGGCTCCTTGTACAGCTGAATTTCCATATGTCTTCTGAATAGTTAGGCCAGGGAGCTGTGAATGTTGTTTTAGTTGAGTTAGCTGATTTGCCAAAGATCGAGGGATTCCTAAATAAAATAATAATTACAACCAGGTCCAATATTTTTAAATAAATTACAAAAAGTATAAGTACCGGTCATTAAGAAGTGGTTAACATTGGCTTGGGCATTCATTTTAGCTACAAGAAGCTGGTTAATAACTTGAGGCTGTAGAGAATTAGCGCTCTGCGCTAACACATTATCAATCTGGTTCAATTTCATTGCTTCAGAATGCGCTTCATTAGCGTATCGGTTCAGGGTAGCAGCATCCATTACGAGTCCATTCTGGGCTTGAGCTCGTTGGATTGATTCCCTAAAGTTATTAAACTGCATTGCTTTCACATTGTAATTTACGGATTGATTCTGTTGATTTGTAGCATATTGATAATTTTGACGTTGTTGTTGCAACTGTAGCATTTGTTGTTGTTGTTGTTGCTGCATTTGAAGCATTAGAGCTGGACGATCCTTCTCCCTCTGATATTCATCCCAAGCTTCTTTCCTCTCATCCTCATTAAGTTCCTCATCTTGCTTGTTTTCCAAGAGGGAATCATGTTCCAAAATATTATAAATCCAATCCTTTTGTGAAATTATTATATCCGCAAGCATTTTATCATTTGCAGGGAATATAGGTGTGACAGCTGGACGTTCAGCTTCTGGATTGAACTCATACATTTGGTACATGTCATCATATTTGAAGTGCCTTAAGAATTTTTTTTAAAAATAGAATTTTAGTTTTTAAATTCCAAAATCATTTATTTTTATGTACCGTTCGATTTGATGCTCGTCCACAACTCGCGAGGCAAGACTCAGTTTTACAACCTTTGATTTTAGAAAAATTGCGTAAAAATATAATCAAAATTGAAATAACTTAAAAATTCCTAAAAATTCCCAATTTCCCCATACCTGTCTATTGTATACTTTTTCCTCCATCGCCATATCACTGACCAAACGGTAAATATACACTGGTTTCTTCTGGCCAAATCGGTAAACTCGAAAGATACTCTGCAAATCTAATTTTAAAAACCAAGAAATATGAATATTTTTTCGAGTTCAAAATTCAGATTGGAACAAACCTTGCGAAGGATTCCAAGATACATCAAAGATTACGACCCTGTTTGCTCCAACAACGTTAATTCCAAGCCCTAGAATTTACATTCATCAAAAAATTACAATAATAATCAGTAAAAAATATTTTTAAAAATTCGGAAAAAGTTAAAAGATCCTACCTCCAGCTCGAGTTGAGATCAAAAATAGCTTGGCCTTTGAAGCCTCATGATCATAATTAAAAGTCTCGAGATTCTTATGCCTCGTCTCTGTCTTAACCGACCCATCAATCTAAACAAAAAAAACAAACAAATAAACAAATAAAAAAATATATTTCTTTATATTATTTAGCATACTCGAAAATAATCAACATTCTTTTTCCATTCTCCTCCATCCGCCAATTCCACTTGTGGAAGGAATTCTTCAATAATATCCAATGTTGTCAAATACTGTGAGAATACAAGGATTTTATCTCCAATTTCAATAGATTTTCGAAGGATTTCAGCAAGGATTTGAAGCTTTCCACTCAGCTCAATCTTATGTAGAGATTCCTCTCCTTCTGGGAAGAATTCCATCCCACCATTTCGGAGGTCCAATCTCCTGTGATTTCTCCATTAATTCTTCAAACGTCTCCTCTAGAGGTTCTTTATTGCTTCGAGTACGCCGAGTTGAATTTACAATAGGCTTTTTCGCAATCTCAGACTCTGATTCTGAATCCCCATCCTCTGGTGTGGTGGATCCATCATCAATAAAATCTTTTAGAGATCCCTCGGAGTCGTACGCGTCAGAATTGACTTCCTTTTCTTTCATACAGGTGAGAAGGAATGGATGGGTAGAGATTTTAAGTAGGGTCTGATAATCAGCAAAGAATCCTCCACGTTCTTTCATACGCTCTTGAATATCTTCAGTTGTTCGGATCTTGGCGATATTATGAAGGTAATGTTTGTAAAGCTTTTGTTGCATTTCTGACATTTTAATCATTAGAACAAATTCTTGTTTGGGAGGAAGGTATGGCATCAGAACAGAATAGTCGAGCCGCTGAACACATCCGTCCAGAAGTTTATGAAGGACATGTGCACGCCTCTTCATAATCTTGACATCCCGATCCGTGGAGTCCTTGTGCTGTCCATTTGTGATTGGGTTGACAAATCTATTCCGGAATTCTTTCAGGGTCCCCAGTAGATTAGGCTTTACAAAGGACATCATTGTATGATATTCAATGAGATTATTTTGAAGTGGTGTCCCAGTGAGTACAATCCTCCTCCGTGTCTTAATTTGGTTGACAGCTTTTGAGCTTAGACTCTTTTCATTTTTTAGAAGATGCCCTTCATCGCAGATTACGATTCCTGGTCCAGGATCCACAAAAGCCTCCCGAAAAAGCGTCTTGAGCTTTTTATTCATTTTCCCCGTACCCATTGCAAGACTTCGGAATGCATCGTAATGTATAATCCCTATCCCATTCCCTTTCATCCAATCCTTGACAAAATCAGCTTTCCCACGTGGACCTTGACCTTCCCAAAGATTATGTACGGGGATATATTCATCTTGGTCATCGAGCCAATCACGAAATTCTAAAAAGAAATACGAAAGTTTTTTCACAGGAATTTAAATTTAAAATTCACATTTACCTTTGGCCCAATTTCCAACAGTATTCAATGGGCAAATGACTAATGCTCGCTTAAGGGTCTTCTCCATCACAGGGTTTGTCATAATTGTATAGAGGAATGCAATGGATTGGAGTGTCTTCCCAAGCCCCATGCAATGAGCCAAAATTGCACCACCTCCACCATTCTCGGGATCCTTTTCATATTCTTTGAGTGTATCGAAACAGCTCTTCCACATGAACATTATACCTGAAAATTGTAATATTTTATTTTTGCATAAGAATTTATTAATATGAGATTATTCAAAATTATATCCTAGAATCCCCTATTCTAAAATATCTAATCTTTTAAATAAATTACCCTTGGCTTGATGCGGCTTTAATTTAGCTACAAGACTTGGCTCCACTTCAACCAATGGCTCTTTCGTTTTGACATCAAAATCCAGCACCAATTTTTCCATTCCTGCACTCCCTGGCTCTTCAAATAGCCCATTGTACTGTAAGGTAAAAATAAAATAACGACACAGATTGGATTAGTATTTGTGTTTTTTACAAATGTGCAATTTATTCTATAATTTTTATTGATTTCTGAATCATCTGTACTGATTATATTGTAGCCAATTGTCAATAAAAGGTTTTAGGTAATTTTGGAAAATGTTTTAAAATAAATTAGTGTAGGTTCGATATTTTTAAGCCACAAATTAAGCATTAGATTTGGGAAGCTATCAAATTTTAGGAATGTGTGATTGAACACTTGTAAATTGCAAATTCATTGTACAAATTAAAAAAAGTTAATTTTAAAGTAAGGTAAACTAATTGCAATAAATTAAAATAAGCCACAACACACCACAAACACCAAATAAAAGATTAACGCTTTCGCGGTTTTTGTACCATTTTTTGAAACTCTCCAAGCCGCTTCTTTCGATCCTCTTCGTCCTTTTCAGCATTCTTTGTGTCTTTTGTGAGCTCCTTTTTGGATATCATCCCACGAATCTCTTTCCTCCCCTTCTTGGTTCCATCTTCATTCAATTCCTCATCCGAATCTTCGTCCTTCTTTTTCTTCTTCTTCTTTTTTGGGCCATCATCCTCATCCTCATCACTTCCAGACTCTGAAGAATCTTTAAATCTCCTGACACGCTTAAACTTTTTCTTTCCTTCTCCTTTCTTGGCCCTTTTTCCACCCTTTTTCTTTTTAGCCTTCTCCTCCTCTTCATCATCTTCGTAATCGGATCCAGAGGCAGAGGGAGAGGCTGAGGAAAGAGCATCGGATTTGACATCATCTTCCTCATCATCGCTGACTTTCTTGGTCTTCTTTTTGTTCTTTTTGGGGGAACCATCTGAATCGCTTTGTGTAAGCACTACACGGCCTCTGGAATGTTAAAAAATTAATTAATTTTTTAATCAATTAGGATTTATAGAAAAATTAAAATATATAATAGCTCTAAGCCCACCTTTTCCCAGCCCTGCTTGGGCGAATTTTTGGTCCAGAATCATCAGAGTCATCCTCTTCAACCTTAACTGGCGACTTCTTTTTCCTATAATTATTAAGATGGTTGTTTAATTAAGGAAATCTTGACGAATATTATTATTTAGGTATGTTAGTTTTTACTTACAATGCATTTCGAGATTTCTTCTTTCCTCCGGCCCCAGAATCATCCGAATCAGGTTCAATAATGTCAGTTCGAATGCGAATCAATGGAGCATCAGGCTCATCAATATCTGGTAATTCTTTTAAATAGAGAAATAAATTAAAATGATTAAAATGAAGTATTTAATTGTATAGTATTATTAGAGTAATATACGATAATTACCACTAGGTTTGACAGGGACCCCCTTTTCCAGCTTCTTCAGTAGCTCCTTTGGAATAGGTGCAAGTGAGACGACACATTTCTTGAGTGTGGTAACCTGGTCCTTTGACTTTGTAATATTCTTGCTTTTGGAGGCGGTAGAAGAGCTGGCAGTAGGGTTATCCTTCTTCTTGGACTTGGGACGTTCGAAATCAGAGTCATCCGACCTGAAAAACATCCAAAATTAAGTATAAATTAAAATTAATGAAAAAGCGCATAAAAACTAAAAAGCTAATAAATAAACAACATACAATTCAATCTCCTTTTTCTTGGGCTCTTCCTTTTTTCCTTTAGCACGCCCTTTCCCATTTCGAGCGCCTTTATCTTCATCCTCCTCAGACTCGGACTCTGATTCAAACTTCCCTTTTCCTCGAGGAGCTCTCCTGGTACTCCTTGTATTCTTCTTCTTTTTCTCATCATCGGAATCACTTATTTCTGCATACTTGACCTTTTCTTTCTTTTTATCTTTATTCACTTCTGCCACCTTTGCCCTACCATTTGCTACAACCCTCTTTGGCCTAACGTTATCCTCTTCTTCAGAATCCGTGAATCTGAATATTTCAAAAAAGTTAGGAAATTAAATCAGAATATTTTGAGTCTATATTATTTGTCAACTTACACTGAATCCTTCTTTTTCTTATCATTCTTTACAGGGATTGGAGCTCGGCCTTTATTCTTGGGGCTTGCTTTTGGACTTGGTTCTTTAACCTTTTCTTCAGGCTCAGGATCTGATTCCGATTCAGTTGTACCTTCTGGCAATCTATTCGAAATTAAGGAATTTTTAAAATAATTTACTATAAAATAATTAGGTTAAAAAATAGGTTTACGTTTCTTCATTTTCAGCCTCCTTTTCTTCCTCTTTGGGTTCAGGTTTAGGATCCTTTGCAACCTTATTATTCTTGCTGCTCCCTGTAGACTTTGGTGGACTTTTTGCCTTACTCTTGGTCTCCTTCCTTTCCTCATCCTCCTCATCACTATCCAGGATTATAATATCACTATCCTCAAGAGGGAGGGGTGCAGGTTTTTTATCGGATGTTGTTGAAGTGGGTGCTGTCTTTGTGGATGACTTTGAAGGTGATTCAAACATATCTTGAATAGAATTATGTTCCTCCAGATTCTCCAGAGGGTCATCTGAGGTGACCTGGCCATGAATTAGTTTATCAATATCCGCTCTTGCCTTTTCAACAGCTTCCTCGTCCTCTGAGGGTCCATCACCATCAGCTGATCCATTCTCAGATATACTTGGAAGATGTTCTCCATTATCAACCCCATATCCATTAAGTTGACATTCTTCTCCACCAAATTTCCGGTTAAATTCTTGTGCGAGGGACGCTTCAACTTCACCCAAAGACTCTGCAGCTTTTCTTATTACATTAGTCATATTTGTGACGAGGAAATGGGCAGATTTGAGAGTAATATTTTTTTTCTCCACTTGCTTTATGATTGAATTCAATTCTGCATTAAGTCCTTCTGCATGATTTTGTGCTAAAACAAAATTATCTTTGATGAATTTTGTGAATTTTCTCTCGTCAAATTTGGAGGGGGGAGTTGTTAGTGATGATGATGAGGAAGCCCCTGAATTTTGAGCCACCTTTGATTTCCCTCCTGGGCCTTTCTTTTTGACTTGAGCATCATCCTCATTGACTTGAGCCAATTTATTTGGTGTTTTTGCCCTGAGGAGAAAAATTTTGATTATTTTTTAACGGATAAATGCATTCTTTCCCCGCTTAAAAATGACCTCGGAGGTCACTTAAACAAATTAATTTGGACTTATTTCCCTTGTGGCGGATATTATGGCTTTAATTAAATACATACCTAGGACTGGTCCGTTTGGCTGACATTTTGTAGAAATTCCCTCAAGCCCAAGGCTGAAACTAAAATTAAATACATGGATTAATTAATGTCCCATGTAATATGATTGCATTTTAAATAAATTAGGATTTAGCCGTTGAAAATTTAAAAAAAAAATACAATTTGACAATTTATTAGCCGCAACGGCAAGAAATTCAATTAATTACCTTTATCTCGGGGATTTGAGTGGCAGTAGAATGAGGGGTAGGCGGGAGGAAAGACGAGGAAATTGATTATCTTAATTAAAGTGAAGTTAATCAAGTTAAAAAGGAATTAATTAATTAAATCTGACATTCGGAATTAATTTTTCCTTGCTCAAACAGAAATTATTTCGTAAATGAGCGAGGAGGGAAACTTCTTTTGACCTCTATGAATTAGATCGGTTTAACTTTTAGATCCTCACAGTAAAGTAAATGGGGCAAGTTGCAAAACGTTTTTGAAACGATTTTTTGGCGTCGCGCGTCGACGTCTCGGGCCTTTAAATTAATTTAAAGTTTAAACGAACACGGAGCAAAGATTTGAATTTTGACTACCTTATTTTAATTATCTTAATTAATCATACTGTCAAATTAAACAAAGTTAAGACTTTGTTATAAACTGCAATGGGAATTCTCCATATAATAATAGTGACTGATCCTGAGTAATGTAACATGTACTATACCGATAAAACGTTTTGCAAACTTTTGTTTTAGGTGATACATTTTGCATACATTTTTCCTATTCACACGCTGGAAATTTTACGAAAATTGTAATGCTAGAAAAATTAGGTATTGCATGCTATATTTCATTTCTCGGAAAGTTGTCATCGGGAATCTTGATAAAATATTTGCTCCGTCTCCGTTTAAATTAGGTAATATTTTTTAAAAATTATTCTATCCCTTGCGCTTCTACGGAGGTGTATAAAAAAACATTTAAGATCTTCTTTAGATTTTGTTATTTTGATTTTAGAAACTTAATTTTGATATGTAAGTATATCATTATTAATTAGGTGTTTGTTCTTCTTTTGTACTACATGAAAACGTACATAGCTGATCCTGAGCCTCCTTTTCCACATTCCCGATCCATTCAGTATGTATGTATAATATTAATGAGTGTAAAACCTAATGAGTGCTTACAATACGGATATTTTATTCAAATATCTTTATTTTTTCAAAATTTCATACGTACTTAATATTAATAAATCCAATTTTCCAATTAGGCTTAATGGAAGATGATACTGAATTTTGGCAAACAATGAAAAGAAAGATGTAGAAGAAATATTTTATACCTCTAAATTTCTAATGCACAACAAAATACTCGCGTATAAACTACAGATAATATTACTATAAATTTTACAGCTATAAAAACGATTTCGAAATATATTAATGATTTTTCTTTTTGAGATCATTCCAAGTATACCTCTTGCGTTTACCCCCAGATGATGATGTGGAGGATGGACCATTTCTTGGAAGATCCTTGTTTGAGGTCATGGGATGTCCGGATTCAATTGGTTTCCATTCATTTTTGCGTCCTTCAGGCCGACCCTCTTGTCTAGCGTTATTTGGACTCCTCTTCTTGAGAGCATTGTTACCAGATCTCTCATAATAATCAGGCATCTGCATCATTGGAGGCGGAGGAGGCATTGAGACATTCGGAGGGGGACTATCTGGCATTGGAGGTGGTGGAGGAGGCTGGTCAATTTGTTGATGATGATTAACATAAAAATCCTGCATGTTCTTAAGCTGGACCAACATATCTTCCATACCCATTTGCATCTCCGGAGTCATTTGTACCGGTGGAGAAGGAGGGGGTGGAGTCTCTGGGTTTGAGTAGCTTGTGTATGGAGGAGGTGTCTTTGGGGGTAATTGGGGAGGTGGAGGATAAGTGGGTGGATAAGTGACAGCGCCACTCTCTTTATAGTAAATGTACTTTGGGGGTTCGGTAGGAGTCTCTGAAAGTGTTTTGTAATAATTTACCATCATTTGCTGCATTATCATATCCTCGGGGGACATCTGAGGCTGTTGGGGAACGGGAGGAGGTGGAGGAGGGGCTGTAAC
>JAAZTK010001707.1:0-13102 GCA_036507255.1 Megalothorax incertus
TTCATGAATTGTTGACCTTTCGTGTGGGAGGAGATAGGTAACATACATACATGAAACCTCTTCATTTTAAATAGTAGATGCTTAAATTGAATTGAATTTAAAAATCATAAATCATAATATACTAGTTGTTGATGCATGTATAGTAGCCCTTGATTCTCGTCCGAAAGACAAAAACATTCCAGAGTCCAAGGATCCGCAAGAACTGGCTTGCCACCTAGCGGAAAAAGTTGTAAAAAACCATTAATAAATAAAAATGCAAAAATTAAAAATGCATTTTTTGAATATTAAATTTTTTCAAGGTCGAGAAATGGTTGCAAATATTTTTAAAAAAATTCCCTGATCATTGAGTTACAATAAAGAATTCGAGAATCGCTTAATTTTGCCGACATCCACCCGGGAATCCCTGTTTTCCTTCTCGAGGGCCTCAATCCTCGACATTTCATCGGATTCCGCAATGGCTTCCCTCAAATCCTCCGTGAATCTAGCTCTATAATGCTCATTCTTTGCATTCAAATATATATATATTAGTGTCGAATTCCCTCATTTTAGACTCAATTTATACTCTGCGATTTTACATATATGCTTCAATCCGAAGACAATTTCCTTAATCCGATCCGAACCTGGATTGAACTGGGATCCGTTCGATTGGGGATTAAGGAGATTTTCGATCGATATCCAAACGCTCGGATTAGATACCGATTAATTTCATTTCGATCCGGAGTATCGGATTAGGCATTAAAATCACTAGGATTAAGCGGGTGAATCCATCGGATTATGTTTCAATTTTAAGATTTAAAATTTTAGATTAGAAATTATGCTATACAAATTTTCGAAGTCGGGTTATAAATCTTCGGGTTTGGACAAATTGGCTTTGCGTATTTATAAGTCCCTGAAATCCGTCATTACCTCAGTCGGACCAATAATCCCATCCAAGTATACAAATATTAATAAAAATATCAATCCGATCCCAAATGGATCGGATTGAGCAGATTATATACCAATTTTAAGAATCATTCAATCCGATTTCATTTCAAATTGATTAGGGTAAGAAATTTTGCTATTCTTTGTAAATCTTCATATTGTGATATCTTTTTCATCAGATTGGATTGATTCGATGGATTTTGGATACGAATCCTAAATATGCCCTATAATATGTACATAAAAATCTTAAAATATACAAATAAAAGGTAAATTTGAATTTTTCTTAAATTTCAGATAATTTTATATCAATTTTTCAAAGGTTTTAATTGTTTTATTTAATGAAATTTTAATTTGTGCTTGGATTAAAATAGAAATCCCCGAATCCCAAATTACGCCACTCCATGCAATTGAGGTATTTTCCACGTAATTTAATCTTGGAATTTGCCTAAAAAATGTTCATATAAAAATGTTCATTAAAAATGTTCATATATTTTAAGAATAATTTTGAAATGACCCTATTTTACCATTTTAAGTTGACCATCGAGAGTGAGGTCAGGATATTCCTCGAAAGCCGCAAGAAGATTGCAAATCAGGTCTGAGCCTAAATTTGTATCACGGAAAGCAGCATATCCCTGAAATAAAATAAAAACATTGTCAAAAATGATCTAATTTTAAATAGCTTTTGAAGGCATTTTATTATATTTAAATTGTAATACTTCAAGGGAAGGAAAGACGAGTAAAACATCGGATAGTTTTGGGCTAATTGGTTTTGCATGATTAAAAGCCCGCGAATCCGTCATTAATTGTGGTTCGCATTCAATCCCATCCAAGTCTCCTCCCCTGTATTATAATAAACATTATCTGAAGGGTTCGTGAATTTATGCCTATAAATATAGGAAAAATTAAAATATAAATCCCATTCAAAGTGGATCGGATGGGGCACTCCAAATCCGTCGGATTGAGCGACTGAAACGGATCGGATAATTTCAAAAACCAAAAAATTCCAATTTCAATCCCAAATTTTCGGATAGAAATCAAATTTTTCTATCTTTAAATCATATTGCAATATATTTTCGGTTACCGATTTTCTATCCGATCGTACATCGGATCCGAAAAATTGTTTTGGGACGATGAATCAAATCCGAAAGCTCGGATGGAAAATGTGAATCAAATCCAATCTGATCCGAAGAATATGGGATTGAGTTTAAAATCAATCGGATTTGGATATATTTCAATCCAAAATTTTCGGATCCGAAATTTCTAAATCTCTTTCAAATGGAATTTTTATCCGATTCAATCCGATAGATAAAAATAAAATTCTAACCTGCAAGCCTGTGTTATAAATATTTTGGGCTTCCCCAAAAGTCCTTTGTGGTTATTCGAGAATTTCTGGACCACATCCGTGTACAGATTGATTTCCGTACCCCCAATCATCTCAATCTGACCCCCTTGACCTCCGTGGCTCATTATGATCACAAATACACTGTCCACCGGATCCTCATTTATCCGGTGAATAAAATCACTGATTAATCCATAATCCGGGTCACAAATGTCCTGAAATTTTTATAATTTTTCATTAAAAATGATATTTTTGCCAAAAATTTATTTTTTGTTAAAAAATTTTTAAAATTATAACCTTTTTGGTCTTATTGAAATGCGTTTCGACGCCAAATCCGTGCTTTCCAAAGAATTTTGTCAAATTTTTCACATCTACCTCTGAACCTTTCCGTTTCATATCCGGGTCATTTCGAAAGTCGTTGTTTATGATCAAAACTCTTCCTTTCGGATCAGAATTCAATTTATACACTGGAACGACATCTGGTCCTTTTGAAGTAACTACTTGAGAGCTCCCTCTGGCGGTTGCTTGATTTTGATTGGCAGTATTTGGAATTTCCATTGGAGTATAAGCATTTTCTTTAAAATTTTAAAAAATCTGTTAAATTTTTAGAATTTTTGACCAAATTTTGTTAAATTTACTCAGATATCTGAGAATATGTTTGCTGGAATCTCCAGAAAAAATGTCCCAAACACCTTCCATCGTAATCTCCTGATGTGTTTGCAGAATAGTAAGGATTCGGCGCCATTTTTCGGTTTCGGTCAGATTTGCAAAATTATTTTTCTAAAATCAATAATCAAAAATATTATATAAATTAAAAAAGTGCCCAAGGCGAATTGGGAGGGTTCGTGGAACTCTTTTGAACGCCATATTTGAATTCAGGAGGTCAAATTACGCCCTGGGACCCGTTTTTGTAATATATTGACCCAAAATGCAGATTTTAAAAATTAATACACTCCCATTGGGATTTCCGATAGGTGGAGCATAAAAACAAAGGTCAGCCGGCCCTCGTAGCTTAGTGGTCTGAGTTCACTCTCGGATTCACTGGCTAAGGCATTGGAAAGCGTATGGTTCAGTCCCTGTCCAATTGCCCTGAGTGTTTAGTAGTATTGGGATGAGTTTTCCCTATGGCCTTCGGGTTATAGGTTTTTTCTTCATCTCCATCCTCGTTGTGTCTGGCCATCGAGGTGGTTCAGTGTCCTCTCTGGGTAGACCACTGAAGCCCGAATGGGGATATTACTATTAACTGGCTAGAGGTGGCGGTTGGACCGCTGCACCTCGAACGTCGAACGATCAGACACTGCACTCCTGAGGCGACTCAGGAAAAACTCCGAGAATATGTTTCCGCTCTATAAGCACACCAGCTTGTCGAGAGCGTGTATCAAATCATTAAAAAAATAAAAATAAAAAAATAAAAATAAAAACAAAGGTCAAATTCGAATTCAGGGGGTCAAATTTCTCCCTGGGACCGTGTTTTAGCTCAATTGTACACATAAGAAACGAAATAGCTTTGCTCCTCCCACTTTTTTGCCCATAACTCCGCCCCCTTTGATCCCTGACCTCCCATCTTAGAACTTGGTCTGCGCCTTGACCCAATGCACGTATATGCCAAATTTGGTCCAAATTGATTAAGAATTACGAAAGTTTTCGCGTCAGGGAAAGGGTGGCCGGACCACACAGACAGAACGATTGTATAGGGTTAGTTCCCTTACGATCCACGAACCCAAAAATAGATTTTAATAAAAAATTTTTTTTAAAATTAATTAAAAATTTACGCATCCGTTTTTTTCTTGCAAACTCATGAATCCTTTAGCATGACAATTGGCCAGTAATTCAGGTATTGTTGCATCTGTGCACCTGCTCCCAATCACATTCTCATTCTTCTCCAGGAATTCCAATGCTTCTTCAACAGCCTTATCCTCGGACATCTTAATCTTTTTAAAAAATAATCAAAAAATGAAATAAAAAATCTGCTAATTTTTTTCAAAAAAATTAAAAAATGTCAAACATTTCAAGTGGAAATTGTATTGTAATAAAAAACAACTTTTAGGGATTAATTGTTTCAATTGAAACAATTCTTTTAAAAGAATTGAAAAGGCTTATAATTTTATTGATTAAAAACCTTTATTTTGCATTTATTTTGCAATAAATTCCTCCAAATCCTTTTCGTCTTAAATCAAATAGCGAATTTACTAGTTTTAAAAAACCGCCTTACCACGAAATATTATTGTAGAGATCGAAAAAGCTTCATTGGTCCAATATACATACTCTAATCTAATCGGATGGCAGATACTGCAAAATTGTTTTAGGAATTGGGATCCGTAATCAAAAAAATTCCAAATCCGTCGGATCAATCCGAGCTCATAATCCGATCCGATTCAAAAATCCGGCAGATTTCAATGACAATTTCTAATCCACTTGAAATCAGATTGAATTTGATATTGATCCGAATCGGATTGAATCATTCCAATCCAATCCGAATCTCGGATCAAATTTAATCCGAGTTCGGATCGGATTGGGGTAAATTAAGTTTCGGATCCCAGCCCTAATTTTTGGGATAGGATTTTATACGAAAGAGAATATGAAATTGCATTAGAAAGAAATGTAAATATAACTTATATTGTATACCTACATATCTACTAGATATGTTGCTAATACGATAAATTCAACTGAATTTGCAGGATAGTTTTAATTCTTATGTATTCAAATGTAAGTGTTAATGCATATCAGTACATAGCAAGTTTCAGTTAAAAATACCATCTTTATCTGCTGTTTTGCAAACTAGCCCTGATAAATAACCCCAGTCGAGTCAAGGCTAACGGCCATAAATCCTAATTCTAACCATTTGGCTTGAAATAATAAATACCATATATCGCACATGCATATATTGCATGGTCTCGAATTGCTATTAAGGTTAACTCGCCTAAGCAAGTGTTACTTGCCATTGAATGTCTGGATATTTTATATCTCAACATGTGCATATATCTATTATAGGATTTTTTGGGAAAGTATTATATTAGTGATATATTTAAGTATTATACTACTACCTACAATATATAGGCATTATACTATCTTTAAAAGTTTATAACAAATATAGAAGAATTCTTGATAACTACCGATATAAATGAAATCAGAATATAGTCCTCGAAAGTTCATATCGTGACAAATTAATTCATAAAAGGTTTAATCATAATTGATTTTAGACAAAATACATTTCAAGCAATAAATAAGTTAAATAAGTTCTGTTTATGTGTATCCGTAAATTAATTATTTTGGAATTTATATAAGTAATATAATATTTGAAATAATCCGAATACTTGGAAGATTTTGTGACAATTTCGTCCAAAATGGGACCAAATAATTAGAAAACTGATCAAATTGTAAGTATTTAACATTTAATAGTATTTAGTGTGCACCAAATATATTATATTATTGTACCTAATTGGATTATAATTTATATGCTAATAGTTTCCTTTTGTCCTTAAACCAACTAAGGAGTACCACCACACTTAGATTTTAATAAAAGTTTTAATATAAATTTAGGGGGCCAAAATCCAACGTTTTGATCAAAATGCCTTAATGAATAAAAGAAAAGATTTTAAAAATTCTCAATAGATCTCTAAAAATATTTTTATTCCCGAAAAAGATCACAAACATCTCTTTAGAATACATTTATACATCGAAAAATACATATAATTATAGATTAGATGATTTTTTCTAGCGAGCTAGAAAAAAAAGGCTACCTATTTGTATAAGAGATCATTGGACATATTGCAAAAAAGGGCTTTTTTAATTTATATATTCCAATTATTTTTTAGCTTGACTCATTTGTGTTTACATTAATAATAAAATATTTTATTTTAGAATTTAGGAAATTCAAAAAGGATTGAATTAAAAAATGAGCTTCAATCCTATTAAAAGAAAAAGATGAGTGTCCAAGAGGCTTTGAACTTCCTCAGCACGAACGGACCAGGAATTCGTATCAGGTGCACTGATGCAAATATACCGGAATTATTGTCTATTTGTCTTTCAAATGAATTTTTAAGCCCAGAGGAAAGAGCAATTTGCGTAATTTAAAAAAAAATCATTTTTTGAAAATACGCATTATATTTTTAACTTTTTAGGAAAATAAATATACAAATCCGACGCCTGCTCAAATGTGGGATAAAATCTCTGATACACTGCAAAGAAAGAAAGAAATCAAAATTGAAGATGTTTGGAAAATATTTTCTGGAGATTGTAGTAAACACATCCTCAAATATCTAGGTAAAAAAATAAATACTTTTTAAAATAAAAATTGTAATTAAAATGTGAATTAAATGCGCATTTTCTATCAGAAAATATTTACAAGCCATCAAATATTGAAGCCGAAGATAAACCATCGACTTCAAGTATGCTTATATTTTTTTAATTTTAAATTTGCATAACTAAAAATTATTTAAAAACTTTAATTTTTTAGGAATTACATTATCTGATAAGAAAATATTCTGGAATGTCCCCGCCGTGTCCCGACACTTTGTTGGCCGTGAAAATATTTTGACGGAAATTTCAAATTCATTTCAAAACAATAAGAATAATCAAATTATGATTACAGCATGCAAAGGTTTGGGAGGAATTGGGAAGACAACAATTGCTATACAATATGCGTATAGGTGTAAGAATATTACAAACGTTTTTTGGTTTGGGGCTGAAAGCGCTGCAAATATAGAAAAACAAAGAGAGAAAATGTACAAAGAACTAGAAATTAATTCTGAATGGTTCGAAATAACTGAAGATTGGTTGATAATTTTTGACAATGCTGAAGATATGAGTGACATATCGAAGTTTATCCCCAATAATTCTGGACATATTTTGATCACCTCTAGGAACATCCAATGGGGAGAAGGCTATCTCATTGATATTGATATTTTTACGCGTGATGAAGCTAGGAGTCTCTGTCAGATGGTTTTACCAAAACAATACAATGATTGTAAAGAGATGGATGCATTGGGCACAGAGTTGGGACATCTTCCACTCGCGCTGACGATATCCCTTTTTTACATCAAGAATAATGTTATTACCATTCCTAAATATTTAAAAAAATTCAGAGAAGAAAAGCTAGATATGCTACAACTTAATTTCAAGGGTCTTCAGATTCTTCCATCTGTTTATTTAACCTGGAAAATCAGCTATGATAAAATGCTGGAAGAGAATTCTCATGCAGCCAAATTTTTGGTCATCTGTGCGTATTATCCAGATCCAGACAAGATATTTTGGAGAAATCTTAATTACTTTGTATTTTTAAAAACAAATCAATTCACACTCTACGACCAAGTCCGAGAAATCCTTATCAAGTATAGCATGATAAAGGTGGAATCTGATTATTTTACAATCCACCGGCTGGTTCAACAGGTCTTAAAATTTCGATTCCAAAAGGAGGAAGCAGAAAACATATTCCTTTTTTGCCGATTAAGAATTTCAAGGCATTTTAACATAAATGAATCTATTATTTATGAAAATATTCAAGAATTTGAAGAAATGGTTACAATTCTAGAGAGAATTGATAGTAGGTTACAAAATGTGATATTCCGCCTACTAATATTTTTAAAGCCAACAGCCTACCACCTGCAAGTATTTGAAAAGTTCCATCTTGAAAAATTGCAAAATTATGCAATAAAAAATTATGAAAAAATTAAAAATCTGACAGATTCTCCATTTCAACACAAATTGGCTCATTTAGGATATATATTAATTTCCTCAATTCGTAATAGTGCCGAATTAATTCACTTAAACTTGGAATGGATAATAACATCTTATGGAAATGTTGTGGGATATGAAAAGTCGCAATATTTGGATTTTTTCGCAACCCTTGGAGATGCAATTGAATCTGGTGCATTATCAAACTTTTGGGACAAAAAATCAATAAAAATTTTAGAAACAATTGTTGAAAAATTGGGGCAAGATTCTGAAAAAGAAGTAAAATTTATTTCTCAAGGATTTATTCACCATCTTTCGGAATGGAATAAAAATTCGGTCATTTGTCGATTCATCAAATATTGTGAACTTGAGCTTGGGGTAATTAAGGATCTGGAAGGTCTTGAATACAATGAGAATTATATATGCAATATATATAAGGATTTGGCCGAAGCTTATGAAAAAAACGGCAACCCAAACGAAGCATTAAAATATTTTTTAACTGCACTAAAAATTGGTAAAAAAGCCTACTGGGCAAATATCGAAATCACTGAATCTTTTCTAAATAGTCAAATCAAAAAATTAAAAAACAAACTCAAAATTTGTACAGAAAAATTAATGGAAAAATCGGATGATGAAATAATTGCTAAATGCTACTCTCTATTTGGATTCAAAAAAGAGGCATTGGAATCTTGGGAAAATGTGATTGCAAAGACGAATGCGAAATACCAAAGCTTTATTGAAATGTCCCTCATATTCCATCAAATGTCAAATGATACTGAATGCATCAAGTTTCTTACAAAGGCTTCAAAATTAGCTAAGGAAGAAAATCTGGAAATTAAATTTAACACCATTTTGGGATATTTGACAAAGTCCTCTGAAAATTGGGCCGCTTGTATAATTTTTCAAAATATCCTCAAAGCAGACTATGAAGTAGCAAATAAGGCTGACTGTTCAGAATATCGGGATATAATTGAAAATTTGTCTTTTTGTCATTTTGCCAAAGGTGATGAAAAATGTGCCCAAGATTTAATGAGAAAACACAGAATGGATCCTACTTTTCAAGAGTTCAAAAGACAATTAGAAATTTCAGATTATAAAAAAAATAATTTGCATCGAATTGATTTCCCAATGATTGAATTGATTTCGAATGATTTGAAATACCGCGTTACAAAATTAATGGAATATTCGGATAAAGTAGATCAAATGTCCCAAGAGGAAATAAAATATGCGGAAAACATGATTCAGGATTACGAGAATTCATTTCCAATTACTAATATGAGTAGGGGTGAATTAAAATTTAAATTTTCTCTAATGAATAATATGAATCGAGCAATAAATGAGAATTTAGAAAACTTAGAAAATGAGAACTTAAAATTTATCCAAATTTTGCGACAAATTTGGGGAGAAGGCGGATCTCCTGGCTATAAGATTTTACTAAGCAAAGGTTTTTTATCCATTCTGCGGCAGGATAGAAAAATGGCTATTGAATTTTATTCTGAAGCTGTGAAAAATAGGGAAGCCAAATATGGCATTACAAATATAAAATGTATCCCTCCACTTTTTCATTTGGAAATGTTATTCAAGGAGGAAGCAAATTTTGAAGAATCTTTAAAATGCACAAAAAGAATTTTGAAAATATTCAAAAATTCGAATTTGGGAAAATACGAAAAATTTAGGAATGAATTTGCGGGAAAAATTTCTACCAAAATTGCTCAGAGGGAACATGATATTTCGAAATCTCGAGATTGTGATTGTAAAATGTGCTTTTATAATGTACCTTTAGCAGAAAATTTTGAGAAAGAATTTAATTTGCTTTCTGACTATGAATCAGATGAGGAATGATTCCATTATCAATATAGATATCTTGAAATACTTAAAAAGCTTAATCCCACTTAAAATATTTATGAATTGTTTTATGAATTTGTTTAATTTTAAATATTTAAATATTTTTGTAAAAATATTTTTTCCTGTTTGCACTTAAAAATGGAAATTATATAAAAAATATTTATTTAATTATATTTTGGACATATAACTTAATTATATTGTATATACTTTGTATTATATATTGTATGTAAAATATTTAAAATTTAAGAAAAAAAAATTAAAATTTATTTGTATTTGAAATAAAAATTATCACATTCACATATATATCGTATCGTATACCAAATTCTATTGTAAAATAAATTAAAATAGTACGAAAATGAATATAATTTTAAATATATTAATATGCATATATGTAAAATATTGTAGTAGGTACCATATAATAAAATGCAAAATATAGTTTTATCTTTATTGGAAAATATTATTTCTTAAAAAATAATTAGAATTAAGAAAATAAATATTTTTTATTATATATTGTATTATTTTTAAAAAGTCAAAATCAAGATTCTTATTAGGTATTCCTTATACAATATAATAGTAGTTATATTTATGTATAGGCCATAGATTATGAGTGAATCACATCTAGTATTAACTAAATGCTGTACCTGTATAGAAATGAATAGTCGCACTTTTCCCCATTCGAAAATGCCATATATCATTTCTATACAGGTACAGCATTTAGTTAATACTAGATGTGATTCACTCAAAATCTATGGCCTATACTACATGATATTTCCTTTTCAATGTTTTTAATTGTTTTAATACCCATTTCCTTGTTAAATTCCATATAAATTATAATTTATTTTTAAATAAGGATATTTGTCAAGAAAAAGAAAGGAAATATTCTGACCAAACATGTTTTATTTAGAACTTATCATATCATACTACGATATTTTGTATTGACACAAATTTCAATAAAATATCATCCAAGTGTATCCCAATAATGGATATAAAATTTCGACCAGTCAAATGCACTATTGTTGGAGATGGATAATTAAAATTAGAATTATTTTTTTAATTATTCTATTTTTTTTTAATTTTAGCGCCGTGGGAAAAACATGTCTTCTCATGTGTTATAGTCAAAACGCATTTTCCTATGTACTTACATATGATATTTAAAATTTTTTTTTTCAAAACTTTATTTATAATTATATTGAAATGCAGGATTATATTCCAACAATTTGGGATAATTATATGGTAAATTTAATGGTGGATAATACGCCAGTAACTTTATCATTGTGGGATACTGCGGGTTTAAATTTTTAAAAAGATTTTTAAAATTTTTATAATTAAATAAATAATTTTTAATTTTTACCAAATAATAGGCCAAGAAGACTTCGAGCGATTAAGGGCGTTGAGTTATCCGCAAACAAATGTATTTATAATTTGCTTTGCATTGAACAATCGAACCAGTTTGGAAAATGTCCCAATAAAGGTAATTAATTATATTATTAGGGATAAAACCTCAATGCATATGCATATTTAACTAAATCAAAACCAAACTTTATAAACATCCGATGTGATGCTTTATTAAAATAGGCTAAATTGTTATTAGAATATTTATATAGTCATTTTTCCGCATTTTGAGACATTAAGTCTAATTTTTTTGTAATTTTTTGATGAAAATTCGAAAAATATGTTAAAAATGAAAATATTTCAACAAAAATTCAAAAATATCATTCGAAATTCATTAAAATATTTTTTATAGATTAAAAATGCATTTTTTTTAAATTATAAAAAAGATTTAAAAAAGATTGATTTTTAATTTTGTTGGTTTTGAAATTCATAAAATTTAAATTCATTTTGGGATTTGGCATTTTTATTGGCATATTTATGTCGGATAAAATAGAATTTTATAGGCAAAAAAGCCCTAAGACCTATTAATAATTTTAGTAATTTGAAATATTTTAAAAAATCATCTTTAATTTAAATATTTAAGTGGCTTCCGGAATTGAGACATTTTTCTCCGAAAATTCCAATTGTCCTCGTTGGAACAAAATCTGATCTTCGGAACGAAAAGATGACAAGTAAAAATTGTCAAATTTATTCGAATTTGACTCTTGATCCGCATGTTTCATTTGAAGAAGTAATGGAATTTAATTTACAAAATAAATATAATAGAATTTAATATAATTTTGAAGGGAACTTTAATGGCGAGAAAAATTGGAGCTGTGAAATATGTTGAATGCTCTGCCCTTACTCAAGATGGGGTCGACAATACATTTGAAGAAACCGTTAGAGTTGCTATTGCAGAGCGTCCCACTTGTAAAATAGTCCGCCATTGTACACTTTTATAAAATAATTAAAAAAAGATTAATTATACCTCCGTAGTAAAGCCAATAATGAATAAATATTAGAGTCATATATTTATTCAATTATATATTCATTTGTAAAACTAAAATGCAATTTACCTAAGTATACATTACGATTATTGTTACGATTATTGTATTAATAAGATTTCATCATTGGCTATCAAATTATAAAATAACAAAAGGTAAATGACAAAAATTACATAAATTAAATTTATTTTTAATTTTTTTTCAACTTTTCCTTCTTTTCAAACACATCCTTAGAATTTACTTAGGTAAATTAACAAACTACTTCACATTGAATTTGCGAGTTAAAAGGTAAGTATTTTATAATTATAAAAATTGCTAATTTTTATGATTTTTAAATTTAAAATTACATAATATTTATTAATCTGTAATCCAAATTTTTTAAGATTTTTATATTTAAGAGTTTTAATTAAATGATATTTTAAATTGAAGAATCTCATTTTCGAAAAAAAAATGAAACGATCGGAATTTGAATCTGGCGAGGAATCTGATCCTGAAATTAATCCATTTCTCGTTGAGCCCGTATGTTTATTTTAATTAAAATTATAAAATATTTTTTATAAAATTATAAAATATTTTATTAACTTAAATGTATTTTATATCCAATTGCAATTCAATAAAACTTAACAATCTAATATTTTAAATTAGATCATCCTAAAGCTTTTGAAGTTCGTCGAGAAAGTGTCTCAACTTAAAGAACTCCGACTAATATGTCAAGTCTGGGATGAATTTATCCTAAAAGAAATTGAAGATCGGGCATTTAATGTACACTTTCAAAATTACATTTTTTGACTTTATTTTTAAAAAATATTTATTTCAGGGCAAACTTAGGCCAATTGCCTTTCATTGGATAAATGTCCCCACAAAATCTGGGGCCGAGGTTAAATTTGTTCAATTTTTGGAAGATACCTCCGCCATTCCTCGACTTTTTTCATCGTTCAAATTTAATTTC
>JAAZTK010001708.1:0-13101 GCA_036507255.1 Megalothorax incertus
CGGCTGGTTTCCTGATGACTCAAATCTGACAATGCATTGTCAGATTTGAGTCATCAGGAAACCAGCCGTTCAAGGTGCATGAGGAGAAAGCCAAATATCACGCCCGTCGCCCCAAGCATCCCTTACTTCAGGATAGCTATTGTATAACCTCAGTTCAATGGAGATCTTAGGACTTTTCATTAGGGATAGAGGTACTACCATCACCGCCTTCTTCGAAGAATTCTGGAAAAGATTTTACAGAGTCTAAGCGAGGATATCTCCCTTCATGCCATCAAGACTATGTGTCAAATACTTTACAACCACCATTGATTATATGTCAATATGAGTAGGTACTCTTTTGAACGGCAATATTGCAGATATCGTTAAAGGTATCTTTGAAGTTTATGGTAAAAGTTTGGTTGAAAACTTGAAATGAAACCAGACATCTTCTTGAGTATTGAATAAATAAATAAATAAATAAATAGGGTATATAGATATATTTCATAGGCTCGTGGAGCTCAATGACTTGATATCCAATTCTATTTTGTAAAACTTTCTGCAATTTTAAATATTTGTATCTCTATTGTATTGTAAAATGTAAATACATGGCTGTTCAAATATTGAAATCAATAATTCAATAAGAATATGTATCATATATTACAAAGGATCGAAAGTTGAATCCTTCAAAAGATTCCAGGAATTCGGAGGATTTATTTTCCTTTCAAAATCCTTTGAAGTTTGAATATTACACCATGTGTCAATGTCATGTCCCCATTTTGGACATTTTGAGACATTTGTCGAAGTGGTAGAATAATTACAAATAGTAAAATTGATTAAAAGGATCGGAGTTCAGGAAAGTCTCCGAATATTTGAGATCAAGTATTGGTTTACCATCCTGAAAATTTCGCAGCTTTATTTCAGATTATTTATGAAACTGGGCAATCCTTTTATGGATTTTTCAACAAGACTTCCTCAAAGTCATGGGAGGTCAAAAAACCGAAATTCGGGGTTTTCGGATTTTTCAAAAAGGCAACTATCTTCATACCAGTCAATTACATCCCATCCTACTGAACTTATACTACTACTAAAGAAAATAAAAGAGAGCTGGAGAAAGTGCTTTAAAGCTATCGGATCTATTATTATACATGCGACTTATTTTTAAAGTAAATCCAAGCACGTACCTTATTGAATTACTAAATTAAAGGCACGTGCTTTAGCTCTAGAAAACCCCTCTCAATAAAACAAATAGCCCCGAGATATATGTATACGATACATGGCACCAAAATGAGATTTTATTGTTCAATATTTACCGAAACCTTCCAAGTTCACTGAAATGCCTTTGAAATGGAGGGGAGGAGGGGGAATTCTTTGTTAAGAAATTCAGATTTGCAGGGATTATACAATTTTCGAACATTTCTCTCGGCCTGACTCATTTCAATCTTCACACAGCTCATCCTCAGTTGAAGTGGATACAGACGAGTTTTAATGAGAATTGTATAAGTGGTTTCTTAATTAATTTTAATTATGAGATTCCCCATCGAAATTCGCAGAATACAAGTCATCCTCATTTTGATTTGTTCAAGGTTTATATCGTAAAATTTTAGTTTGACAAACTACTAGTATTATTTGTCTGAGTATTCATTATCCTATTTGTAGATTCAGGTACATTTTGAAGGCTAAGACCGCTCTAATTATCAATTCTACAAGTAGGTAATTAGCACATGTACATTTAAACCACTCAAGTTTTCATGTAAAGGACACAATGAATACACGCGCAAATGTATGCGCTCGAGCATTAAATTTTAATAAGCACTCAAGCCACCAATTTAAAATACAAAACCCGAGCCATTTCAAACCGAGTCCGGAAGTTCATTACAATCCCTTGCAAACCGAACCCAACTTTATAATTTAAGAGTTTGAAATCGAGGTTAAAAGACTTAGAACAAACAAAGCCAGCATCCAGAATCTCCTTCAACGTCAGCTCCCAATGGCTTACTTACACTCGGGAATAGGGTCGAAGGATCGTCCTCGAAAATCGGAGGTAAGATTGTAGACCCTGACACGGATGAGGCCGACCTCCATACTATGTCTATCTCCCCCGAGAGAGTTTGTGGGTAAATCCATCGACATAATTTTTCTGGAATCATAAAGGAGATTACATCGCTCTTTGAAAGGGAATTCATCCTCAGAAATGATCTGATGGTGACATACCTATTTAGTACAGACTACAGTAGGAATATTAAATTGTAGTCTCAATCAATATCATATTGTAATAGCTCCGTTTAATATTTTCTATTTTTTCAGCTAAAAGTCGACGGAATGCTTCAATCAGCCCCAGATTGCGAAATCCTTAGCCTAATGGTTCTGGAATTGGATTGGGATAATCTCAAACATGCCAAAAATATTCAAATTCTACTAGTTTATGTATTTAATTATTGATCCTAAAATGACCTAAATAATCGTGAAATTTACTAGTGTGTAATACATAGTACTAGTATACATTCTATGTATGCAAACCTTGAAATATACCTATGCTTAAAAGTCCAAATTGTACTAAAATAGAATAATATGAACTTGAGGAATTAAAGGATCGACTAGATTTGTACAAATTTTACATATACATATATGATATTTAAATTTTATTGATCACAAAGTTAATACGGATAATTCAATTTGCAATTTACATACTTTTAAGCCTAATAATATATGGTACTACCTACAATAATTAATACATCGACCAAAGGTAAAAAATAAAATATTATTTACAATATTATATATTGTATCTACTCAGGATCAGTAGAATCTACTACTGCATAGTGACTATATAATACCTAGTATATGACTGTATAATATAAAATTATGAATGACAGTACTGTAATAGTTTTAATAAATATTCCTTTAAACTTAAAGCATAATAAATAATGCTACTATAATCGTAAGCTAGGTAGTAGATACTTATCTAATAGGATGTATGATAGTATGTTACATTGTACCTCCAGGTACTATTATATTTAGAGGATTCGAGATCGATTATTTTTTATTAATGATGCTTGATTATAATAATATAAATATATAATTCATTATTTAAAAAATTGATTATCAGTCAGGAATAAATGGTAATTTACTAATTAGTACAGGTTTTCCGTGTATGTAGGAACACTCGAATAGCATTTAAATTAAAGCATTTGTTTTCAAAACAAATTTATTTTGAAATTGTTGGTAATTTACATTATCAATTTATCAATCATCCGGTCCTACCTAGTATTACCTCGTACGATTTCTCTCTGTATTCTGTATAAGAAATATTCATTGTATTTTATCGACAAATAATTACCTAGCTCTTTATTCCTCAGCTCCGGATTGATTTGTGTAGTTTAAAATATCTAATGAAAGATTTAAAGCCCTACTAAGGAAGAGAGCCCTTCTAATCTTAAGCCATAAGTTTGGTGTCCATTGTGGACCTCCTTGATCTCCACTATTCTCAGATTGCCCCCCGTCCCTCGCTCGAAGGGAGTGGAAACAACGGAGTAAGTTTTACAGAGATGGATTTTGAATTAAAAATTAAAAAGATCCATGGGTTGACCATTGAGTTGAGTGAAGCAAGAAGAGTCACAATGGTAAAAACCACCCCTAAGAAGAGGTAATGAGCCCAATTAAAAATTATCAGATGCAAATTGTAACAAATGGAACACGTACCTGAATAGAATGGGCTTTCGTGTGCAGTTGGGTCAAAAGTCGCCCTAAAAAATTGCATATAAGTCAAAATACAAATTCAAAATTATATAATTCATTCCTTACCAAAGCTGTGCAAGCATGAATGGGGTTGAACAAAGGATGTAACACATGATAACCGTGATTGTAAGCTTTACTGTCTTGATTTTAGCTCGCGAAATAGTCACTGAATGTCTCCTCGGTACAAGATTACCCATATCTAGTGACTTTCGATCCCCTCCCCCCCCACCCTGTTTTTTCACAATTGATCCGAAATGTAAATTGAAATTCCCTGGAGTTGAGAAAAATGTTGGAGCCTCTGGGGAGAGTTCAGGTGAGGTCTTCTTCGGAGGAGAATGAGATGGTGCTTCTTGCTTTGTAGCATCAACAGTGGGTTCTCCCGCTCCGTCATCAATAAATTGACTCTTTACCCCATTTTTGTCCTTTGGGTTCAAAATCCTGTCATTTGCAGAGATTTTAACCATATTTTTCTTTGGTAGAGAGGATTTTTTATGTGAAATTTGCTTCATTTCAATCCAAGCATGAATTTTTTCCTCGTGATCATCAAATTCTGAGAGGAATGAGCCTTGTGATTCATTTGCCCTATGATTTTTGGACTGATGGAGGCTTGTTTCATTCCAAGTATATGATTTACCATTAGAATTAACCTTTTTTCGAAGCCTATATCTCTCTTCATGTGTAGCATTTCCTATGTCTCTCTTCATGTGTAGCATTTCCGTTTCACCCTCATCATGTTTCAAACCAACATCATTATTATCAACCGTTCTCATCGTCTCCCGAAGTTGTGATGCATTTTTAAGGTATGCATTAATCCAAATAGCATGACAGATCCCAGTATATGTAAAGATGAGGATGATTAGAGGTACAATAAATACGGCAAGACCGTACCAAGCTACATATGCTTTTGACCAATCAAATCCCCACAATTCGGAGAATTCCGCCCAACAATCGTAGACTTCTGAACCTTGTTGAACTTCCCGAATTGAGAATATGAGGATTTGAGGGAGTGCAAAGAGAAATGAAATCCCCCAAGCAAAGCCTAGCATACGCTGAGGCCGTCCAGATGTCCAAGACTAAAAATCCCAAGATTTTAATTAAAAAAATTGTATTTTATCGAAAGTTTTAAAAAAGAAATACCAATTTTAAGGGATAACATATGGCGATGAATCGGTCGATTGCAGTCACCACCAGAACATATGAAGATGAATATGGTCCAATTAGTTGTAGGTATTTAATTAGTTTGCACATAAATATCCCCCCACGGAATCGGTGGTCAAGTTCCCAAAATATTTGCGGGAGAACTGCAAGGTATAATTGAATAATTATTTCTTAAAGTTAAAAATATCAGTTTACTCGTAAATAGGGCTTGGAATCCGATATCGGAATGAATCGACGGATTGAGCGACAATCCGAGCGCTCAAACTTCAGATATCAGATTGAATATCGCCCTCAATCCGATTCGAATTCCGAATACTATCAAGTTCAATCCGAAATTGGATCGGATTAACAATACTACAATTGGCGGATCCCAGCCCTAAATATAATACCTATTAATGATTTTCCATTTTGCCTGGAAGTGATCGCTTAAAAAAAGGAAAGTACTCACCTTGTAGGAATGCAGTAATTAAATCAGCTATGCACAAATGCACTGAAAAAACATAAAATTCATTTTAAAAATTAAATTGCAGAGCTTAAATTTTATTTGATGATTAAACCAACCTATGAAATAATACATTCGACTCATTTTTTGCCTCCGAATAAATATCCCGATGAGTACGACCAGATTTCCGACCACCGTCACCAGAAATATGAGTGCTAGTGTAGCAATTTCAAATTTAGCAAGCTCCTCATCTCTCCCCAGGTTGAAACCTGTTGAATTATGTGAGATCTCCAGATCAAGGAGTTCAAAGAGAGACAAATTTTGACCCAAGGGCGATGATTGGTCCATTTGGGTCAATGACATGTAAGAAGAAGGGCCAGAGGAACGACGAGTGTTGGAGGGGTCCGATTCGACCTCAAAAGGGTCAACGGATGATGAGGAATGCATAATTAATTCAATTTACTTGTCAAATCCCATTAATTGCAAGGAAATTGAAGTATTGAACTCGGCTCTATGATTAGAAGTCACATTTACACAAAACAGGAGTAACTTTTTGTGTTCTTACAATACCCGAATCCTTTAAATTTTGTATAGGCAAATCCAATTAAATTCTACAAAACTTTCACAATGCAAATTGAAACAACTCTAGCCTACTTGAGTCCAGGATAAATCAAAGAGCCACTTGTGAATATGATTTACTATCTATTAAAACTTTTAAATGCGGAGCACATCCCTTTTTCTTCTCCCCTAATTGCTAATTAGTCTTTTTTTATTCTCTGGAATTTTGCTCGAAAAAGCTCAGATCAAAAAGATCAGATTTATTGTAATTTAATTTTAATATCCTTTTTGATTTCCAAAATGCGAGTTAATTTCTAAAAATATTCCCGCAAAAAATTCTGCCGAGGACTTCGGCAGAATTTGTGTCCCTCGGCCCGAGGGACATGGAATGTGAATGGGGAGAGGTCTGTGAGAAGACTGAGCCTACAGGGAACCCGGGTTCACATATATAGGGAGAGCACCTCACTACCTACGAATACGGATCCGACATTCGGATAATACAGATATATTTGGTGAATTCATCGTGGACGGCTGAGGACGCGCAAGAACTCCCATCCTATTGTATCTGTAGTTTATTGGTAAATTCAATTGAAAGTGGTTCTGATGAGATGACTTAAATGGGCTTTCTTTTAAAAATGAAAAAAAAATTGTTTCTTAATTCAATAAAATGCCTAAATTTTTGCAAAAAAAGAGTTAGATAATAGGTACTTAAAATATTGTGTGTTTGTAGATCTTTAAGCTGAGGGACAAATGAGATTTTAAATGTAGGTGCTCTAGAAGCTCATCCTCAGTTATCGAACTGCTAAATTCAATGGGGTTTGTAATTTATGAAGCCAATTGTGTTTGCGATTATACCATCACTCCATGTATTTGTGAATTTCAATTAAAGAAATGTACATTAAAGGCTTTTTGATAATTGAAATTGGGTGAAAATAAATAAAGAGGGCATTTTAATTTAAAAAACATATCCAATTCCAGCTTGACCTTTAGAATCCTCTCAAACTCACTGATCATGAAAGTTGGCCATCGCTGATGCCCCACAAATGCAGATTCTCCCAAAACATATTGAATTTCGGATCAGCACCCCAGACTATCTATTTGCATTGAAAAGGAATTTTTTGGGATCTCTCTAATCGAGATATCTTTAAAGCTTCGGCTGGGCCTGTTACTCCCTATCTAAAATAGTATCTACCCATAATATGAATTTATGCAAACTTTAAAATATTTCTCCTCGAAATTTTGCCATATATTCCAAACTTTTTGATCTTTGACCTCATTAAAAAAAGTAAAAAAATTGATACATTTTTATTAATTATTATTAATTTCCATTAATTTCCATTATAGACTCTATATATCTAGATACCTAATTAAAATATAATATTATCATTCAAAAACTTGCTTATTTACAAAATCCAGCAGCATCATAGTATAATATTAGTATGATTAATCGTAAATTCGATTTTTCAAGAATGAGACACAGTTTGAAAACTTTGATGCACAATACTCGTACTTTCCTCCAGACATATCTTCTAACAGATTTAATTTCTAATGATGAGACTCTGGGATCTTCTTCTTGGGGCTAATTAAAAATAGTTTAATTTAATTAGGGCAATCGAGTGGAGATTGATGAATCCTTACGTGGCGTGGTGCGATGGAGGACCTCCCTTAGAAGAATGATGCTGTTGAGGGGGTGTCGGGGTTTTTCCAGGGGAAGGTTTAGGCCTTGGTTTGCCAGGGTCAGTTCGATCTGGACGATTATGGGGGCGGTCAGGTCTTTGTTGTTTTGAGGGCTCCGATCGATCTCGATCAGTTTTGGTGTAGCTATCTTTGGCGTTTGTTTGGCTGTCTTTTGCCTCCTCTAGGTCAGCCTCATCCTTTGCTCCTCCTCCACCACCTCCCATCTTATCCTAAATTTTAATTTAAAAAGGTTATCTAAAAATTGAGAAAATTTTTAATAATTTTTGCACCTTTAGAACTTTCTTCCAAAGGAAATATCCTCCAACCGTTCCAAGGGCAAGCAAAAGAAGTGGCACAAGAATAATTACAATTATCATGGTCGTGGCACTCCCTCTAATTAAGGTCAAGGGGTAATATAATTAGAAATATTTATGAGTATATTCAAGTCAAGCGTACCCTTCATCGTCCATTGGAGTGGACACATGGCCAGGCGATCCTGAGCTGCCTCCATGATCTTCATTTCCGCCATTATTATTTTCTGTTTTATTTTGATGACCAGCAGCGGGAGGGGCGGGGGTCTATAAAGGAAATGAGAGATAATTGACTAGACAAAAGGTTAGGTAGCTTAGTTAACCCCAGTTGATGTATCTTCATAGAGTTGGACTCCTCTAGATTCAATTTCCCGAGGTGGTGGTGGGAGGCGCTCCTCTGGGGATGACCTTCGGGCGTCGGTATCATTCTGAGGTGACACAAGCACAAAGAATAAGGCAAGCAGGAGGAATATTGATGATCTCTGAAATATTCGACCCATATTTGATCGCAGTTAGGTGTGCTAAATTAAAAGACTAATTGTCTTCCCTGAATTTAAAAGATTAATCTTGAGGTTTTATGGGGTCAAAGGTTAATTACAAGGTGACTATAGCTCTTATTTCGGTTATATTGTACATTTGTAGTACTACTACGTATGATACTACAATCGGATTAGGTACGAAATATGTATACAGACAAAATTAAGGAAGTACTAAAGTTTATGGTCAACCCATTTTATTGAAATAAACAGAATGAGCCTACACAAATATTAGAATATACGGATAATAATCGCTAATTAGAAATGCTTTAAAATGATTTAGGTATCTTTTAAATTATGGCCTTGACATGGTCCTAGGCCTTGGCTTCTTTTTTGATGTGGGTCTTGGGGGTCCAGAATGCGTTGGAGGTTTCTCCGGAATAGAAATCTTGCGTTTTTCACTCCTTTCCGATTTTTCGGTGGGTGCCTTTGACCTTTCTGACCTCTCTTCTTCCTCATGATGCACCCCATGTTCATGTTTGTCACTCTCGCTTTCTCTTCTACTTTCCTTTCTCTTTCTTTTTGCCTCCTTATCCTAATCAAATTAAATTTGTTGAGCTAAATCCCAGATTTTGCATTTAAATTTTTAAACCCAAACCTTGAGGTACTTTCTCCTGATTAGGTAGCCACCAATCGCGAGTCCAGCCAGGCACATTACTGGGATTAATATGATGACGACAACAAGTCCTGTGCCGAGGCTACTGTCCATAAAAATGTTGGACATTATGAAGATGTTAAGATGTTTAAAATGCATAAAAAGTTTAAAACTTTACTCATCTTCCTCTGGAATGGTATGCTTAATGGTTGGAGCATTGATATCCGGTGCATTCTCATCTGGATGACTTGTGTAAGGTTTAGTGGCATTCTCACACCTAACATTGACCACGAGGACCACCACCAAGAGGACAACAACCGTCAAATTGGGAAGATTAATTCTAAAATCAATTAAATCCACCATTGTAAACTGTAAAGGCGATAAGAACCGGAACATACTTTCAGACAATTAATACTTTTTCCTGGTTTAAACCAAAGCAATTACACATGCCATGTTGATTTAATTAATTACCTACTTACGATTAATTAATTTAAAGTGCTTTTGAGAAGTCGACCCTGAGGAACGGTTTTTGACTATGCAAAGCATCTAAAATATGCCAATTGAGCCCCAATTCAAATCTGGCAAAGTTGTCAAAAAATTTAACAATTATTTTTGACAATTAATTAGCTAATTAAAATGAGTTCCCCAAAGTCTCCAACGCCGGTCTCCATCGACTATTCAAGCTTAAATGTCCGGGATATATTTGAGCAACGTTCCGTGGATGAGACGAGAGAAATACACCGAAAAATCAACCAAGAAATTGAGCGAAAAAAGGAGGATTTGCGGATGCTTGTTGGGTATTGATTTTAATCAATTAATTTAATTAATTCTTATATTTTTTAATATGCTTGAATTCCTCTGGATTAGGGAGCGTTATCGAGATTTAATTGAAGCGGCAGATACCATTGGGATCATGAGAAACAGCTCTACGGACATTTATCGAAAGCTGGGTCATTTGCGAAAGAATATTAATGCCCTCCCAGGTCAACTCCACCTGAGTTCCTACAAACCTGCTTCTGATAATGAGTAGGGTATTAATTAATTAAATTGAAGTCATTGAGTGCTAAGTTCTTTTAAAAATTCATAGATCGAGGATTACTCCAAAAGAGCTCGAGATTTGTGCAGATTTAAAGCTATCTTTGGAGGTTCCAAGACTTGTCAAGTGCTCCCTCGACTCTGGAGATTTAATTGGTGCCCTTCATCTTTGCCTTTTATACTCGAAGAAGCTTGACCATAGTCAGAGGCCTTACCAATGGACATTTCTTGGCCATGAGCATGGACAATCTACCAGCAAATCAAAAGAGATTCAAGATTCCATTCTTCAATATTGCGAGGAATCTATGAATGATTTTGACATACCCCATGAGGTACTTACCATTCGAAAAATGATCATATTCTAATTAACGTATTAAATTTAGAAACTAGCTGAATGCATCCTTGTGAAGAATATTCTAACGGGATCATCCTGTGAAGATATCATTCAATCTATGCTAAGCAAAAGGATCCAACTTATTCAGCACATTCTCTCGGATTCAACTCAGGAAGAATTTGCTATCAAAATATCCTCTCCAATCCATTCTTTATATGAAATCTTCCTAAGTCCTCGTCAGATTTATTCTCAAATTACAAAAGAAATTCGAAGACCCTCAAAAATCTCTAATATTCAAGGAGAACTTGGCCTATCTTTCACTCCCAAATCCGTGACAGATTTTAATAATGAACTCCTTTCAGTTGAGGAACCTCCTCGCGTTCCACGCTTTGCTCAAATCATTTCACAAGGGTTTATGGCACCTCTAAAAGCTACTCTTGAGTCCTCATTTGCAAATGGATCATTCCTCAGCCGTTCAAATAGCCTGGAAGAATTACAAAAATTCCGAACGCTTTGTATCTCCATTTTTAAGGGACGTACAGAAGAGCTTATGAGGATAATACTTGGTAGCACTTCAGGTCGTGATTTTTGGAGTGAAGTTCTTGCACAAGTCTTTCAAATGAAATGCGAGAGTCTTATCCAATCTGGCCTTGAATCCATTCTTGTATTCCTTGTAAATGAAGCATATCCTGGAGCATGGTCTGCAGATGTAGATTTTGATTTGGCCAAGTTTGTTTGGCATCCAAATAAAAATGGAAGGATTGAAGATGGAGAGGAGGATCTTAGGCTAAAACATATATCTCCTAATCTAGCTGCATTATGTCAAGCTCTAAATGCTCAATTTGATGTAATCCTTCAAGATTTTGGGACGCTTGACTCGGAACCCTCGTCCACCCTTAAAGAATTTACATCTTCCAAAGTTGTCTCACTTTTTGAAAACTTTTTTTCAAGTCCCTCCACAACCAAAGACCTATTCTTAGGGAGGTTTGCAACTGCTCTAGCTTCAGGTGACTTTACCACCACACTTTGGAAGCTTCTAGGGAAGAATGATATTGCCAAATTAAGGCAGTTTTTTGTAAATGAAAGCGAGGGCTGTTGGAATTCTTGGACTAATGAAATTAAAGAAAAGTTTGGGAGAAACCTGGCTGATGGCCTTCCTGAATTCACCCCCGAAGCCCTTATAAAGAGTATGCCAGTAGCTGAAGAATTCTCTCAAGTTGATGGAGATGAGCCTGGAGAAGGGACCCTAAAAGCAAGTGTCCGAGTACCTCTACAAATTTCACATTTCCTACATTCAGCTCTATTTAGTTTGTGTATTGAAATTGGAGCTAAATCAATACAATCTATTCCAAAGAGTGTTCAGCAGACCTTGAGGTTGAGGATTGGTGAGGAAGTTGTAAGATTCTACGAGGAGAGTCTCATCCATGGAAGGATCGGGCAGAAGTCAGAAGGAGGAGATGGGGAAAAAGCTGTTGAACTGACTCCTCAGTTTGCTCTCCAATTTATTATGGACCTTAAATTCATCCTCTGGTTTCATCCCAACCTTGGGAAAAGGATTGAGGGTCCACTGAAAGACCTTCATTCTCTGATTGACCCTTTTGACCTGGATATAATCTCGAATAGAATGGGGTCTAATTTGAAGAGATTTCTTTTTGAGAATCATGTAAGTTGGGCCTATTATTGATAGATTTCGTATAAATATTAGGAATAGATTCTAATGTATTTAATTTGTTTTGTAGTTGACATTGGGCCTCCTCTTCTCGGAGGAAAGTCACGGATTTATTGCACAAAACTTTAAGACGAAACAAAGCCAGAGCATCCCACTATCCAAGGCCATCCCATCTTTGCCTCTACTGCCAATTTAATTTGAATTTAATTTAAAACAACTGGGATTTTAATGCGATAATAATTGATTAATATTTATTAATTCAGGGTTTTGAATTATATATTTTTTATGGATTTACAAAAAAGGGCTTTTATTTTGAACGCAATAAAAATTTTGTTAAAATTAAGATTTATCTTGATATACCACTGTTCCTTTCTCAATCAGGTCAGGTATCTCAACGGCAAGCCAAGGGCCCAGCTTTAAATTTAAAATTACAATCAATTTAGATACATTTGATTTTGCATTAATTTAAAATTGACATACCCCTAGAGCCATTGCATGAGCGATCCCGAATTTTGGAACATTTTTTGCCCAAAGTGGTTTAAAATGATCTGTAAGGCAGATTTTGCCACCTCGATACATTTTGGCTGTCTTTCCATCTAATTCTGGAAGAGCAATTTCAGGGGCTGTTACCGGAAACATTACTAAAACGGAAAAGTAGGTCAAAAATATATCTTGATGTGACATGTCAATTCTTGAAATTAAAAAAATTCAAAAATACCTGGAATGTCAAACTCCACATCAAATTCATATTTTAAATTGTTTTGAATGTGCCAGCACTTTCCGAACCATCTGGTCCTAAAATCAACAATATAATTAATTAATTAGCAATTTAATAATTCAACTTTCATTTAAAAAACAATAAAAACTTGCGAATCTTACCCTTCTTTATTAGATTCCAAACGAAACCAATCATTGTCTGCTTTTTTATTATTCTCCACATACTAAAAAGTATTCAATAATATGCAATCTCAATTAATTAACTTTTAATTAAAAACTCAATCAAAATGTCAAAATTACATTGATTAAAGCCTGATATTCTTCCTTTAATCTTTGAATCCACAATTTTGGGTCATCC
>JAAZTK010001709.1:0-13101 GCA_036507255.1 Megalothorax incertus
AGAGAGAGGAACCGCCGAGAATTTAAGCATGATATTAGCGATGATTGAAATAACTTCAGCCATTCCTAGGGATCTCACAGCAAAGATAATACAGAAATATATGCAAATTGAACGAGCGGAAATGCCAGAATATCAAGCGGATGAGCCTAAATTCATAAGAAAAGATGACACGAGCACAAAACCAATCTTGGATGTGTGGAAAGAGACCTCAGAACCTTCAGAAGCTATTAGCTTTACAGAATTCATACCCAAATCTCCAGAATCTCCAGAAACCCATGATCTGATTGTATTTAAGATTTCAATCTGTTGGTCAATCAGTCTTTGATTTATCAATTTTTTTGGGACCCTACTACTCTTTAAAGCTGCTAGAAGGGTATGTAGGTATTAAATTATTAAATATAGGTACTTTGACCGATTAATAATAATTAAATCTTTTAAAAATTTTAGCATAATTATAAAAACACGAAGAGATGGATTTCTCTCACACACTTCACCATCTTAATCTCAATTTGCTCTTTTATGGCGCACGTGGTAATAAGCATCATGCTACCGAGTCAAAATTCAAACGGGAAGTCTCCTCTTGTCCCTATATTTCTAAACATTTTTAACATTTTTGTCCTTGGGTTTACTCTCCATTTTGTCAAAAAATACTTTCAAGCTTTAGAATGCTGTAATCCAAAAATCTCGCTAATAAAAATTGATAATATTTAAGCCTATAAAAAGTGTAGGCAAAAGTTGAAAATATACGACAAAATTAATCTGAATTTGACTCGATTTTTTTCCAAACGCAAACTTTCCGAAAGAAATGGCCATCTCATCTCAAATTAAACGTTTAATCTTATCACAAAATCTACAAATATGAATATTGTAATTCGAATATATGTATGTATATCTTAATGATGAAGATTCCCAAGTGGAATTACGCATTAATTAACCAATTAATCAAGTAAGTTGGAGGGCATTTGCCAAGCTAATCTTTTGAAATGATTTGATTGAAATTTTACGAGTAGTGGGGACATACCGCTAGCCTATTCATATTAGTATGCCCTATCTATGTACATATGAAACATAATATCGTAGTACATTTATTGATGCTTAATGTGCTCTTCTTCTTTCTCTAAAAAAGCTGTTTCTTCGTCATTGCACTTGAGATTATTTATAGGCCTTTTAAAGATACCTCGAACCTACTTATATGATATTATATCCTAGTATGTAAAGGTCCATGCTTAAGTAATCCGTATCAGTAACAAATAAGTTGCCTTTTTTCTTCGAGCACACACAAATGCACATAATACTGTATAGTAGTTGATGAGTGCATTTATGGATTTGATATAAGCTCAGTTTACCCCTGCAATCTATAAATATATCCCCATATGAAACTGACACTGGGAAGACCTCCTCCTCCTCCACTTCAACTAGTTGGATACATATATCCTGTGTATTTATTTTATGATGAGGGTCAAGTCGTGTCCTTATCAAAAAGATACATATTCTGGCGTGGACTGGCTTTTAGGAGCCTCTCCGCCTGTATACCCTGCTAGTTCAAATGAATGGATAGAGAATTAATTGATTCAGATCGCTCAGAATCCCACTCTGAACACAAGGATATATTTAAATAGATTGGTGGTGGTGGTGGTGGTGGCCCATAAATTTTGATTTATAATCTCCCCCTTCGAACCGTAAGTGTCCAACTATTGTCTCGCCCATTTGTCTAGGTCCTTTAAAAATTATTGACTGGACATGACTTTGTGAAAGAGTTTTTTAAAAATTAGAATTATGAGTGTTCTACTCCTCCTCCCACTCCTCCTCCTCACCCTCTTCCTGGGGCCATCCGCTCCCACCTCCTCCTCCTCCTCATCCTCCTATACTTCTCAAGAACTCCTCCATTATAGTTTCCCCCCTAGGATATCCCCAGACATCGACCTCGACATTTGTAAATCATTACCCGGTAATTTATACAATACTATTTAGATTTGACGATAGCACCATGATTTATTCCATGTCATTTATATCCGTAACTATCCTCCAGAGGAGAAAGAGCGGGAGGACATTGCAGTTGGGAATATATACGAGATTGAATATGCGGAGCAATATTTGTTCGTGAGATTTTTGCAGCTTTTTATTCATATTATATTATATGCTATAAAAAAAATTTAAAATCCAAACCATCATGATCTGTGCAGGAGGAAGAGGAGGAGTAGCAAATTGAGGAGAGCTGCCACCGCTAGACGAGAAAGGATATGGGATTTTGGGGTGATTCCTTACGAGATTGACGGGAATTTTTCGGGTGCACATAAAACCCTCTTCAAACAGGTACCCGCACACACACACAAAGCTTTAAAATGTGCCGTGAATAATGTAAATTTGATTTAAAATTCTAAATTTGGATCTTGATTTTTTTACACACACACAGGCTATGCGACATTGGGAGGTATGGGCTTTAAAATAATAAATTGAATTTCAAGGAAATCTTCCTATTCTTTTTTCTAACCAGAATAATACATGCGTTAAATTTGTGGAGAAGACGGAAGAGCATCCAAACTATATTGTCTTTACGGAAAAGGCTTGTGGATGCTGTTCTTTTGTAGGGAAACGAGGAAATGGTCCTCAGGTGAGAAAGGCGACTCCATAATGTAAATATTTGGGTATAATTACTTATAGTTTGAGTGATTTAGTGGGTATTTCCGGGGGGAATCTGGAAATTAACCAGATTCCTAAACCGTACCCTATGCAGACTTGAATATCTGTATATCCGTATAATATGCTAATTAATCACTTTTTTAAATACTTTTTCAGGCTATAAGCATTGGGAAAAATTGCGACAAATTCGGAATTGTTGTCCATGAATTGGGACATTCTATTGGCTTTTGGTATTTTAAATTTTAATCACAAATTTACCGCATATTTACCCGATTTCTCCCACTTTTTTTTCCATCTCCACATGCATGAACATACGAGACCTGACCGTGATGAGAATGTGGTTATAATACGAGAGAATATCATGACTGGACAAGAATATAATTTTAATAAATTAACCCGTGAGGAGGTCAACTCTCTTAATGAGCCCTATGATTTTGGTAAGAGGCGTAGATTACATAAATATAAACCTAAAAATTAGTATAATTCAAATTCCCTCAAATTTCTAGCATCCATAATGCATTATGCAAGGAATACCTTCTCCCGGGTAAGAGACTAAGCAATTAAATTAAATGGGGTAACGATAAAAGTAGTCCTACCCCCACTCTTGAGCCTTGATGCAATTATGTAAATGAGTTTGTAGAACTTTATCTTTAAAGTATATATTTCATTTCATTTCTAGTCCACCTTTCTAGACACTATTCTTCCTAGAGAGCTTCCGGGTAAGAAATCCGAAACGCAAAATGCTCAAAAAAGCCACTCTCCTTAATTAATATCACTTTATGGGGACGCGTATATTATTTGTAGGGATGAGAGAAAGACCGGAAATTGGCCAGAGGATCAGATTATCTTTGGGTGATATTGCTCAAGCAAATGCTTTATACAAATGCCCAAGTAAGACCTTAGGAAATTGGTTTAACACAAAATAAATCCGAGGTTTTTTATCCCATTTTGGTATTTTTTAGAATGTGGCCGTACTTTCCTTGAACCTCATGGGGTAATAGTATCACCGAATCATCCAAGCCTTCGTATAAATCAGAGTAAAGTCATCGGAGAGGATGGGGCACCTGAAGAGGATCCTCCAACCATTATTGGTGGAGAGAGGTGTGAGTGGAGGATTGTAGCTACCCACGGTTTTTACTAAAATGTACATAATTGATATTTAAATAACCTAAATTCTTTTTTTAAATAGGAGAGACAATTATTTTAAACATAACTGACTTTGACCTACCCTTCTCGGATGGGTGCACTACTGACTATCTTGTAAATACATGATTTGCATATTAATGAAGTCTTATATTGAAAAAGTATGTGTTTTAGGAAATTAGGGATGGGTATTGGCACAAGTCTAAGCTACTAGGTACTTGATACGATAAAATTATAATGTGTAAATTATGAAATTAACGAGTTTTTGCGGGGGATATTTTGGTTAAGGTCGCCTTTGTGGATCCAATTTAAAATTCGACTCTGTAATTAAGTCTGCAGGATCCCGTCTACTACTAACTTACTCTACATCAAAGCATACAAAACCTTTTCGAGGTTTTTCTGCTGATTATGAAGGTTTGCAAATCAAAATATCGGATCTGGTTATATACCTTTGTACATTTGAAATTATTTAAAGCTGTTTGTGGGGGTGAATTAAGCGAGGATAATGGTCATCTCGAATCTCCCAATTTCCCCGATGAATATCTCTCCGGAAAAGGTTCGGAAAGTGGAAAGGTTTACGACTTTTAATGGACCTTTAATTATTTCTGACGGGATTTCAGAGTGTATTTGGCGAATCCGTGTACCGGAAGGATTTCAGGTACACCCTCGTTTGTAAATGAATAAATTAGCTTTGAAATTTTGAATTTTACTCCATTTTAATATACGATATATCCCGGATATCAATCAGGTTGCTCTCAGATTCCATTCATTTGAGATTGAGAACCACGAGAATTGCGTTTATGATTTCCTGGAAGTAAGTGGTGGTAGTTTTAATGTCAATATTTATATAAAATGGGGTACTATCTGTACAGTTACTCAATATTATTGTATAAAATTAGGTCAGAGATGGGAGGAGTTCAAATTCAACTCTATTAGGAACATTTTGTGGATATTACCCACCTCAGCCGATAAGCTCTTCGGGGAATGAACTTTGGGTAAGATTTGTATCGGATGGGAGCGTTCAAAAGGCGGGTTTTTCCGCTTCCTATCTCAAAGGTATATGATTTACATACGATCATTTGCATATTTCTGGATTTTTAAGATAAGAAATTGTTTTAAATGTATATAGAACTGGACGAATGTTCAAAAGGGATTGATGATTGTGCTCATTCATGCTTAAATACTATCGGTATGATGGCAATATTGCAATATATCTTAAATTATTGGTAAAAACGGTCGGAATATTTAAATATTAGATTCCAAATTTAGGATCCTATACTTGCGCATGCAAATTTGGTTTTGAGCTCCATTCTAATGGAAGAGAATGTGAGGATGCTTGTGGAGGAGTTATTGAGGAGGAAAATGGTAATTTCCAGATGAAGATCATTAATTTTTACTGGATTTTTTGAATATTTTTCAAGGAACTCTGACCTCACCATCATTCCCCAATCTTTATCCATCTAATAAGCATTGTGCTTGGGAAATTGTAGCGAACCCTTCATCAAAAATTACTATAAATTTTACACATTTTGATCTGGAAGGAAATAATGTAGGGTATATTTACAAATTATTTGGTAGTATATGGTCTTAAAAAATGGCTAAGAATTGGTTCATTTTTTTTTACCAGCAAGAATGCGATTATGATAGTATTGAAGTATACTCCAAGCTGGGGCAAGATGACCTTAAAAGACATGGGAGTTTTTGCGGAGGTTGGAAATTTGAATGTAATTTCCAGATTTTTATGATTAAAATTAAATTATCATACAGCTAAAGCACCTCCAATGATTACAAGTGAAGGGAATTCTATTCGAATTGTATTTACTTCTGATAATTCTGTACAAAAATCCGGATTTGCGCTTGTATTCTTCACAGGTTCGTCTTCCTTTGATAAAAGTTCATTTCCGAAAGTCAAAATTTCATTTATATCCATCAGATAAGGATGAATGTGCCACGAACAACGGAGGGTGTGCACATATTTGCAGGAATACAGTTGGATCTTATGTTTGTGCATGCTCTAATGGATTTACACTTCATGAGAATGGTCATGATTGCAAAGAAGGTACCCTATTTTACATATTCGGACCTATGGGGTATAATGATGCAATTTTTGCACTAGGAGGATGCAAATATGAGATTAATACACCGCCAGGAACAGAAATTATGAGCCCAAATTACCCAGAATCTTATCCAGGGAAAAAGGAATGTGTTTGGCTTATTTCTACATTGGAAGGTCATCGTGTTAAATTTGTTTTTGATGAATTTGAGGTTGAACCTCAACAAGACTGCTCGTATGATGCTGTCCTTGTAAGCATTTAAACTTTTATAGGGTGAATTAATTAAAAACTCATTCATAAAAACTTTTCCCACCAGTTTTATGATGGACCTACCTCTGAAGCACCACTTTTGGGACGATTCTGTGGGTCTAAAACACCTCATCCTATTGTAGCAAGTACAAATCAAATGATGTTACTCTTCAGGAGTGACTCTTCGGTTCATCGGAAGGTATATGGCCATATACTACAATACTAGACCTCAGACAAAAATATATCAAGTTGCCAAATTAAAACTTATTGGATTTACAGGGATTTAGCGGAAAGCATTCTACAGGTAAAAAAGGGTTTAAAACTACTCGCATAATTCCAAATTTTATTATTTTTCTAAATTTTTAAGTCTGTGGAGGTCTCTTATTCGCTGTGGAAGAAGAATCTTATATATATTCTCATTCGTAAGCACTTTGAATCAATATTTAAAAAAATAGTACATGTGCATCAATTTATATCAATTGATATCAATTAATTAACCCCGGATTTTCCTCAATATGTTTAATTATAGTTAGAGACGCGCGTAATTTATAAAATGCACGCGGAAGAATACAAGTATGACCTTGAATAATGTAATATATTTGAATTAAACAGGGGATATGGGGATGTGACGTATGAGAATTCCGAAGATTGTGAATGGATCATTGAGGCTGATGAAGATGAGGCTGTCGAGATGAATTTCTTAACATTTGAGCTTGAAGATGAGAATGAATGCGCGTTTGATTATATTGAAGTAAGTTAGTCAAATTAAAAGTTTTCAAATTTTTTAAAAAATGAGCTCATCAATTCTTCTCAAAACTTTTTTAGATGTACAATGGGGAGGATACAAGTTCTGGAATTATTGGAAGATTTTGTGGAAATAAATTACCACCCCCTATTCGGGCTGAGGAGGGTGCTCTGCTTATTAGATTTAAATCCGATGACACCGGTATAAACAATATTAAATTTACAATTGATAAATCATATCCATTATAAATTAATATTAAATCCGATAACAGTTAACGCCAAAGGATTCTCAGCCCTATTCAGGGCTGTCCCTACAAAAATCCTTGCTCCAACTACCCTCATAAAGAATTGATGACATGATATCAAAAGACTTTAATTTTTTTTAAATGTGACAAAACACAAATACAAATTATAAAATTTTGAGATAGGACTATATAATACTTTGTAATATCCTTATAATATATTCATATTTAATTAATTATAAATCCGCGAATTTTTTGTATCCTTAAGATAGTCATTAGTATTATAATATACATATGTATTAAAATTAAGACGATTATGAATTTATGAAAGTTAATATACTATATAAAGAATATGTAATATTGTATAATACGAATATATGTGCGATATTTGGATTAAAAGATGCTGAATTCATCAATTTTAAATATAGTTAAGTTATATAGGATTTATATTTCCAATTAATTCCGAATAGACTTCAATAATTACAATTTACAAGTATATATTCATGCAAAAATTAAAAATTATTATGCCAAATTCAAGTGTTTTTTTTAAATCTGAAATTTAATAATTTCTGCAATGTTCTGCGTAACACTGGTTGTAGCAATACGGATGTTGGCCTACACACTCCCCATAACAGTCGTAATCACACAACCTCTCCTCTTTTAACGGTCAAAATAATTAATTATTTTTGGAATTTTTTAAAATACGTATACTGGTTTATTCTTAATATATCTTACGAGGTCGGTATGCTCCAGTGAACTCTGCCACTGCAACTATTTAAGCGAATTAATCTCATGCATTTTTAAAAATTATTTTAAATAACTTACGGACGACAAGGATCATTGCCAGGATAGTTAATAAACACTTCATATTGTTGCTGATAAATGATATATTGTTGAATAAGATAATAGACTTGGATGGGGAGCCGATTTGTTAGCGATTGTTAAATTCCTAAAAATTGCAAGCGCTTTTATAACCTCCTGAGTAATTCCCGAATTCCAGGAATTTTTAGCCCGGAAGGGCATTTTTGACCTTGAATGGAAATTACATTGAATTTTATTAATTTTTTTTATGGAAATAATTCAAAATTCAAATTCCGGGAACTTAAAATATATTCGGGGGCAAATTGCCCATATTTGAAGATATCTGATAAATACGAGTAATTTGACGCTGTAATAATAGTATCTATATGTATATTCGAATAGGAGTACGGATATACTTTTATATACTGATGCTGGCCGAAATGATGCATTTATACGCCGGATTGGCTTAATCTGTCAGATTATGTGGCGATTTTAGGATTCAAACCCATGCGATTTCAATTCAATTTTTTCAGATTGAAAATTAATCCAAAATCGGATTATCTTCAGATTGAGGCTTCCATCCGACGGATTCCGGGTTCCAGCCCTAATTCTGACGGGAATTTGAAAATACCTAATAATTATTGTATATCCGCTTTTATCAGATATTACATAGTACTGTATAATTAGCTTAGCGTACCTATTATATAAGATACTTTTGATACATGATTGAGCAAAGCATAAATGTTAAGTTATAAATTGTGTAGCTTCCTTGCCTTTCAAAAGTCTTTTAAGGGACACGGAGCATGTCACAAAAGAAGCACATGGTTCAATGTGTAAATACACTGAAATATTGATTTTTCCCATCCTCTTGTATCCGTATTTGGGACAAATTCCCCCTTATTTTATTTAAACCAAACTTTTACATTTTTCGCCGCAATTATGGTCTCTCTAATTGCAAATAAAAGGTCACCAATTCTGGAGAAGAGTAAATTAGAAATCCATTTTGATTCTGAACAATATTGGTTGGGGGAAAAGGTCACGGGAAAGATATTTTTAACAATCCCAAAGGATATTCAGATCCGAGGTCAGAATTTGATTGCATATCTGATTACTTAAAGGCCTTTAAAAGTTATAAATCTTTGTTATAATCCTTCTTTTAGGGCTTGTCATCGCCCTCGAGGGTACGACCTGTGTCAAACTGAATGGAAAGTATAAATCCCGAAGATTCCTTGAGCATATGGAGAAGATATTTGGGGATTTTTCATTCTTAAATGCCTATGATGTCGAGCTATTGAAAAAATTCCCACAAGGTTAGAACATAATTTAAGAATTAAAACCTTGAAATTACATTTAAAAACTTTATTAATTTCCAGATCTCGTGGGATTTGTCAAACCCATCAAAAAGGGTCTTAATAAATTCCCATTTGAACTCCCAATCCCTCGAGAGGATCGTTATCCTGGTGCATTTGACTCCCCTTGGGGCTCAATTTTATATGAATTTGCTCTATATATTGTCTGTTTTAATGTTACTTTTCGTAAAAAGATATGTAAACCACTACACGTTAATGTAATTACGGATAAACTTATACATGATCCTACCCTGAACACTCCCCTTGAAGTTTGGATTGGGCAAAGATCAGGTCAAAGGATTCTATTTAATTTGGAAAAGAAATTGGTACTTCCTGGTATGGATTTTGCGTATACTTTGACTGTTCCTGATTGTCCATCAGCTTCAGCATCACTTACATTCATTCAGGTATAAAAATTAAAAATATTACGCAAATCTTGAGGTTTTTAATTTGATATATTGGTTAATTTGGCAGAAACTCTATTATAAAATAACTACTTCCGAGAATAAAACGGTCAAGAATATTCTATTTACTGTCAAAAATCCTGATTTTGATACAATTTGGAGAGATACCCTGAGCCTACCACCCTACATTTCTGCCACACATTTTGGGTCAAATGTAACACATTGCCTTCGAGGATTGATTGATGTCAATTACTTTATAATGCTTCAAGTTGAAAATAAAGTATCAAAACGGTCAGTTTGTGAAGTATTTCCGGTCAAAGTGGGAGCTGGTCCAAAATGTGAAGTAGTTCAGGATGTGGATCAAACTCCATCCCCATCTGGGGAAATTCCAATGTTAATCCCAGAAACTGGTAAGGGTTCATTTAAAATCTTTTTAATGACTTTAATTTGGATTCTGGAATATGTATAGATAAAGATTATCTCAAGTTAAAAGATTCCATAATGACATTGTCCAAGTCAATTCCGACCTATTCAATGCTATCATTGTACTCAAAACCTGAGACCCTTCCACCTAGCTATGAAGAAGCCCTTGAGAATATGGAAAAACTCTCATTTTAAAGAATATATGAAATATGAATGTGAATTTAATTATATATAGAAGAGAAAGAGAAAGTGAAAGCAATATTATATATTACAATACGAGTATTACTTATAAATCGTACCTACAATATTACTAATATTTACTAGTTAATACTAGCTTAGGATTAGTAGATCGAGTATATTTGAAATGTATTGATTATAAAATGATAAAAGGTTTAGAATTTGTCAAAGGTTGTAATTTCTATTTGCGACAATAAATTGATCTTCATTTTTTTTACTGTGATTAAACTCGTTTTAAATATTATACGTAGGTACCGTACAACTCTAAAAAAGTATAAATTGCATTTAATAACTTATATATTGTAATATATCCTTTCTAACCCTTTCTAAGGGCTATGATGATGGCTATCGCAGATTAGTCATTTCTTTTAAGCCTTTAAATCCAACTCCTAATCTTATTGTATAATGAACTTGCAATTCCAATGATTGACACACTATCTAATTGTATTTGCATTTTGCCTATGAGCATATGTATTTACCATTGAAAGAAAGATTAATTTTTATCGTACAAATTATTGGCGTGATAAGATATAGATACGTGACTCAACCTACGGATGCGACAAAGGTAGTGTTATAATAATGGCATTATTATGGCAAAAATGACACCAAATACTATTAATATCATGTATTGTACAATACCTAGTAATACTAGTAGGCCCTATATTAAAATGCCCAAAACGCGTAAAAGTTATATCATACTTGAGATAGATACAAGTTAATGAGCATATCGCAATCGATAAAAATTTAAAGTTAAATGAGTATATTTTGTGAACAATTAATCATTCATTTCCTCGCTGAAAAATTGGCACAGATTTACCTTCAAAAATTATATTATATTAAAATTTGTTAAAAATGAATATTGTGAAGGATTCGGAAAGATTCTTCCTTCTATTTTTGGCGTCATTTCTAACCTTGGCCCCTGGATTAGTTAAAGGGGATGAGGATGACATTGGGTAATACATACTATAAAAAATTCAATCTAAAATGAATTCTAATTGACATAATTGGCAAAACTTTTTTAAAGAGATGGAATTGGAACAGCCTTTATAGTTATTATTGTTGTCGGAGTACTCCTCCTAATAGCCCCATGTATCATATTTGGACTTTGTTTTTGTTTCTGCCGAAAAACAATGAATAAAAGGATGCAAGGATTTCGAAAGAATAAAAAGACGAAACAATTTGAAATGGGTAGGGTCATTAAATCATTTCAAGGGACCCTTAAATTAATTTTTGGGATTTTTTTAAAGGCCCTGCAATGGCTCCACCACCTGGAACATATCCAGTTCAGCCACAACAATCAATCGTGGTTCAACCTCAACAGCATGTCAATCCTTATACCCCTCCAGAACCTCAGGCCCAATTTCAACCCGGCCCTGGGTCAAGTCACCTCTCATTTCCACAGCCTCAACCTACCCCAATGTCAATGCCGGCTCCTCAATCGGATCCACAATCATTTTATCGTAAGATTTGTAAATTTTTTAATAATAAAGCATGTTTTTTAAATGTCCAGTTCCTTCCAGCACCCAGCTATGGCGAAGCCCTTGGACATAGGGCACTCTCTGAGGACGAGTACCAAACCGAAGGTCAGAGCCCACTTCCGCAGGAGAAAACCTCAAAATCCAACTTTCAGCATCCTCCTCAAGAACCATCAGCTCCCAATTTCTAAACTTTTTTTAAAATAAACTAATATTTCTCATTTTTCTCCGACTAATTATTCAACAATGTTTATTTGAATAAAATTTGCATATTTCTTGAAACCTGTCAGATTCGGGCACTTTTTGAAATCTATTTTTTTTCTCTTGAATAAATAATCTTTTTTTCGACCTTTGATGGACCAGACGATGGGTGACGTTGCCCCAGGAGTGTCTTCGCCTCTAAAACCATCTCGTCAACAAAGGATCAAGCGGAGACGACGGATTACAAGGGAGGAGTACCTCAAAGGTACAAAAAAACAATGAATTTTCAAATTGAAAAAAACAATGTATTTTTTTCTTTAATTCCAGAGGTCAAACAAATGATTGAGCTAAAGGCGGAGCGTGACCGGATCCAATCTGAGCTGGATGCTGCTAATGCGAATGCGAGGGCCCTTCAGCTGTCACTGGACGTGTCAAAAGAATTACAAAAGTTGAAGAAAAAGAAACCCTCGAAAAACCGTAAAACTGCCAAATGATCATGTCTCTCCTTTAATGATTAATCCCATAATTATTAAACTCTTCCTAAATATGTCTACTAATCAGTAGTATTTGCTAATTATTAATAATTTGGTTAATTAACTCCACGTCACGTAATTTGTAATTATTTGTAACTTGAATTAAAAGTCGTACCTAATTTCTATTTAATCAGTCATATTATGTTTACATTTATACTTGTATAATAATTGTCCAATTAAAAATCTAATTAATTCTAATATAGAATAAATATATCGCAATTTAAAAATACATTTTGGCCACCTAATTAACAATTAATTAACTTTTTAATTGATTTATTATGAATCGAACGGTCTGACTATTGATAAAATATGTCTAAAAAAGCGGCAAAATACTTTGAACCAAAAACCTGCAAAAAAAAATAATTAAAAAATGCATTTTTCAGCAACTTCCGATTTAATTAGACCTAATTAGCTAATTACACGAGGATGGTAGTGCTAGATTAACTCTGGAGGTGCCCAATTAACACGGTGACATTGGATTTTGGTTGACTACTGGGGCCGATTCGCTAGCGTGAGATGGATTTTGAATACTGATAATTTCCGGGTCAGTTTTCAAATCCGTGAAAAAATTGCACCTTTTGTAGATTGAACAAAAGAGAATATTTT
>JAAZTK010001710.1:0-13100 GCA_036507255.1 Megalothorax incertus
TCAACATTGGATGTAAGTTCATTTATATCAATTCCATCAAATCGAAATATGTATTGTTCCTTAAATGAATGGTGACACATAAGAGGTTCATTAGCTAAATTAATCTTTTTAGGACTCCTCCCTTAAATCAATATGTATACATTTTTAAAACTATCAAATTCTTTCTTCAGATACCCCACAAAATGTGACCAAATTTGAGTGCCTGGTACGAGACTGGAGCGAATTGAGATGCGACTGGACCCTTTCCGACAACCAAATCAACACATCATATTCCCTATCACTAGTTCAATCGAGGTGAGTACCTAATACCTTTATTATATAGGGTTTGTATCAATTCATAATACCCTATATTCTTATATGACCAATTAAGTATTAGTAGGAAAAGTTGCGAGCAAGGAAATTTCCAATTTTAGGGAAATAAATTCATTCTAGACTCTAGAGTTAGGATTTAGTTTTAGTAGCCCCGTATCTGATACAAATTAAAAAGCGTGCAGTCGCACCCGTTGAATAGTCCCTTCTCATCATCATTAATAAATTCATTTATCGTATCCTCCTCCCACACACTAATAACGCTCATTGAATTCCATGCTGGTATCAATTTAATCGTATAAGTTGAAGGGAATTAATGATGACAGTTTTAATTGCCAATTGCCCTAATTCCTCATGCTAATCTTTCAAAAGGTTGCTCTGGGATTTCATTGGGATATATGTAGCTGAGGATGAGTTATTTTATTAATCGCAGGAAAGAAAGAGGGTTCTTGAAATGTCGGTCTTATCCGATTTAAATTTTAAAATGAGTCTTTGGGCTCGTCAACCACAAACTTGAAATTGTGGTTGCTTCTCTTTTCTTTTAAAAGACCTAAATAGGTCTTTATTTGAGCTAATGCCTATATAATATAGTATCTGTAGTTTATATAAAATATTAGGTAGGTACATATGTATTAACAAGGGTTTAACTTTCCTAGTTTTTTTAATACAATGCCCATCAGTACAAATTATATTTATAGATATTTTAGTAGTACAATACTAGAATATTTGTACTACATATTGTATTACATATAATATTACAGATACCTATATAACAAATATAAACTTGCAAATCTAAATTTTAATCTCTATAATATAAAGATTAAAATTTCATTATCAAATTTCAATAATATTGAAATTCGAAAATGGAATTTAACTAATTCAAAATTCAAATGGAAAAAATGTATAAGTATTAATATGTACAATACAATACCTGAATACATGGAGTGTGCAGTACCTATATCTAATATACTATCTGTATACATAAAAGTCTACCTCCCTAGAATACAGGTTTGGGTTTATTAAATTTCCAATTTGAAATTTAATTCCGAATTCCATTTTGTATGGACCTTATATTTAATCGAAACTAATATATAGATATATTATTTACAAAGTCTAAAAATATCTCTATTCTCGAATTAAATGGAAAAAGTTGAGTAGGATGGCTCGAATAATTAAATCCTGATTGGAAAAGTTTCCATCAATTTACGAATACCATGAATTTCCTGGAGAGAATATAATTTACGAATCTCTCTATTTATTTTTTATAGTAGACTAACCTGGTCATGTCCTAAAAACACAACCACCTCCTCGTCATGTGTTTGGGGCGAACGTACTGAGCCTCATTACCAGCCAAATATCCATACTCTTGATTTCCGCTTACGTGGCTCAAATGTCCTTCGTCCGGATGGCGTCGAATTTCGCTTCCGTATAAGATCATTTCTCAATAGGTAAGAAGATTTATTATAACCTTTGACCTTTTCATTCATTCCTTGTTCTAATACAATATTTTTCACCAGTCGTACCTCAACCCCCTGATATAATCGAAACCCGTGCACACCCGGGCCCTAGAGGTGGTGTGATATATGTCAAATGGACATTTCTCAAGATGAAACTCTTCCGCCCAGGGCTTCAACATAGAATCACAGTTTGCCTTAAACAAAACTCGTCAATCTGCGAACCCNTCAAGATGAAACTCTTCCGCCCAGGGCTTCAACATAGAATCACAGTTTGCCTTAAACAAAACTCGTCAATCTGCGAACCCTCGACTGTAACCTTGCATATCTAATTTGTTAAGGTGCCCTTTGACCTTTGTTCTTTTATTTTTGTCAGGAGCTGGCCTCAAACCAGACGGACATTCTCGATCATAATTTTTCTGTGAATTATGCAAATCAAGATTATACGGTGACAATTCAAATGAGATCATACACCGCCAAAGATGAGGATAAATTCTGGTCTACTCCAAAGTCAACCACAATCAAGTCGCTTCCAATAGAGCCAGAATTACCTCCTGCTGGGCTTTTTGACATGGGCGGGTTTGAATTTCATGGGCAAACAACCCTAGAAATATATTGGAGGGAAATACCTCCACTTTTGATGAATGGTCCAGACTTTGGCTATGATATCACTGTGACGGGGGATGGATCCACCCTCGAGTAAATATCTCATAAATTCTTATTAAATTTTATTTACATTTTTCTTCTAATTTTATAATCAGAGTAAATCCAAGTGAGGGAAAAAATTTTAGCGCAGAAATACACGCTGGAAAAAGAAATCGTTTCCGAATTGAAGCATTTGCGAGGAATTCAGTGGGCCGAAGCTCCACTTCAAGTACACTCCGAGTCTTCAGGGATGGTGTACCTCCACCACAAAAAGTCTCTAAATATGACTATTCAAACGGGACATTTGAAATATCTTGGTCTCCGCCTTCTAATCCACCACGAGATCTCTCTTCATATACCGTGTTCAAATGTACAGGACCTCGCCGATGCTCTAAAGATTTTGATTGGGTTAGTGTGCCAGGGTCAAGGTCATCTCGATTCGTGTTTCACGACCTACCCTCTGAGCCCACCATAGTATATCATTTTGCCGTGTCTGCAAATTCGAGAGAAGCTAGTTCTGGGATGGTTTGGGCCATGTGTAACCTGGATGAGAAGGGTATGCATTTAAAAATATATTACTTTTTCTTTTAAAACCTATTCTTATTTAAAAATAGTCCCAGAAAAATTAAAAGGTCTCAGTAAAACCTTTGCGGACCAAAACACTATTGGGATTTCATGGTCTTCTGGTTGTTCTTACCGTCCAGGGTCTATTAAAGGTTTCAATGTCTATTACTGTCCCATCCAGTCGGCCTCTTCCTCTCCCAAATGTATTGACGACAAGGAGCAGATTATATTACTGGAGGATCTTGAAGAACAAAGTTTTGCCCTAACGAATTTGAATCCTTATACTCTGTATCGAATACAAGTCTCAGTTCTAAGTCACTCCGGTTTCGAGTCCAGATCCGAACCTCTTACTGTCCAAACTGCCGAAGCAGCCCCTAACGGCCCTCCACAAATAGCCCTGTCTGATACTTCCGATTCCTCAATATTTTTAGAAATCAGCCCCCCAAAGGAGCTCAATGGTCAACTCCGTTATTTCCGAGTACAAATTATAGAGTCAAATTCTACAAATCCTACATTTGTCAATCAAGTTAAGGAGCTCCCATATACCAAAAAAGAGGAAATTTATGAGGTGCATTTTTGTAAATATAATTATACCATGCAATAATAGATTACTAATTCCTTTCACTTTTATGCGCGTATAGTTTGGGGGTCTGACAAGTTACTCATATTTTGTAATGATGGTGGCCGCGTGTACGGTTGAATGCTCCAATTATTCTGAGCCTTTGAATGTCACTACCCGCATTGGAAGTAAGCCCCCTTAAAATCCAAATTCCCCCTACATTCATTTCCCATCTTAATTAAACATTTCCTATAAATTTAATTAAAAATATTATAGAATCCAGTGTATATGGAAAACCTCATATTGAATCAAAAGATGGGATACTCAGGGTTAGTTGGAATCGAACACAGATTGTGCAGGGAGGCCCCCTCGTTCGCCTTGAAGTGCTCATTACCAAAAATGGGGCTGAATTGACCCCTGGAAGGTACCCGGGTGTTGATCCAACTGCTTCATTTTACGAGGATGATCTCAACTGTGACTCAAGTGCAAATTTCTCTGCCCGAGTGAGAGCAATCACTTACAATGGAAGTTTGCCAATCCTCGGAAACTGGAGCTCTCCAGAGACATTTATTTGCGGAGGTAATATTACAATATGCGGATTAATCGTAGGTATACTTTAATTTGATTTAAATCCTTTTTCAGAGGGAGGCCATTGGGTGCTTGGGCTAATTGCAATTATTGTAAGCATTCTAATCCTAATATTCCTTGCAATCACTGGACTCAAATGCTGGAACAAACTGATGAAAATGAAAGCCATTGATGTTGAAATCCCAGAGGGTCTGTCGTACTCTACTGAGGTGAGTCTAATTCTTAAAATTTTTAATAAACTTTTTTTAATAAAATCTCGTTTAATTTTAAAGCCAAAAAGGTCGAGAAAAAATTCAGGGGGTGACACGGGCATTTTTGGCTCGGAAATGAACGTACTTGGAGAGGGTTCCAACTTTCTTCATTCAGAGACAGTGGACACTGAGGTAGGTCCCCCTGCTAAATGTCAAACATGTAAAAACATGGTGGCTTCCGGTTGAGGGAAGTTTCCTCATGTAATGTCCTAATTTATTTTTGTAAATCTTTGTTGAAATTAAAAACCAATTAATCAAAAAACCCCGAGGTGGAATGCATGTGTTGTATATATACGTGATTGTGTTGGCTTAATTAGCAGGGGAACATTAAAGAGGAGGTCAAAGAGACGGGACGACCCCCGCCACATGATGCCCTCCCGAATGAAGTTATAACTGGAGATTCTCTGTCATCATCAATGACAGCATCAGACCTTTGGTTTTGGAATAATCCGACGGCTGCCATTCCCAGCTCTATCCCTCAACCCAAATCAAATGTATATATTTTTGTTATAATAATTGTACAATATATTGCTTGCTGCATGCACTAGAATAATTTTTGTTGTAATAAATCTGCATCATTTAAGTCATTAATTAAAGTATCCCAATTTTAAAATTTAAAAACTTGTTCTACAGGATGAAGAGTCCAAATTTACCCAAGAGGAACCACTTATGAGTAATGGAAGAATCCCAACAGGCAGATCAGAGGGAGATTCTGAACCTCTTGTAGCTAATTCGGTTAAAGTGTCCTTTTCGAGTGCTAAAATCTCTCCAAAAACTCCCAATGAAGTTGCATCAACTTCTACCTCAGCCAAAACTGGAAATGGTGCCTCACCTTCCTATGTAACGCTATCACAACTCCCTTCATGTGCTCCTAAGCAGCCCTATACGAGATTTTTCTGCCCTACAACCAACGTCCACACTGACATGACCTAATCGGTTAATCTTATAATCTACACAATCAACTTACAAATCTCCATTTATATCTAGTTTTTTTTAAATTATTAACTTTTAAAATATTATATATATACAATAAGTATATAGGTATATATCTTAGCTCTCTACAATTGTAGTATTAATATTATACTATTACTTATTTTATAGTATATAATTTTAACTATATACATGTACTCTAAATGTATCCTATTCATTACAAACTTCAAAGTAAACCACTACAGGCTGTTCTTTTGTAAAATATAAATAATGTAGTATTAAATATGTAGTATTACTAATATCGTAATATCGTACATAAATATAAATAGTTAAGGAATGAACCGAGAATTGTGCCTTCCTATTAATATTTAATACAGTACTCGGAGAATGCTAGTCAAATGCACACCCACCCATGAGAAAAATATGTACATATAATTCGTCAGAAGCTAAAAATACTTATAATAATTTATATCATTTATGCATTTTTTATCATAAGGATATTTTAGAAATTTTATTCAATTATAGCAGCATTTTTAACGGTCTGAAGCATAATTTTTAAAAAAAGAAAGACAACGTGAGGCAACTAACTTTTTAATACATTATAACCATTTATTCACGAGTTCTCGTATATATAATTTTATATTGTATACTATTATATTTCATTTGTACTTTTTATTTGGACATTTTGAGCTAATATTGTACGATATAAAGATAGGGAGATTGAGCCATGCAATGATTAAAAAGATATGCGGATATTTTAACTAAATAATGAAAAATATTATAATATTACAAGTATATTTTAAGACTCGAAATATTAAATTCATACAAGAAATTTTATAAAAGGAATGTAGTATTACAATATTTAAGAAATCTCAAAACTGTATTGTACTTTTGATAAATTGAAATAACAATATTGTAATATGTACTAATTACCTACTTTAAAATAAGGTACAAGAAATTATAAGATTTTATGCATTTGAAATATTATAATATCTGTATTTTCGAGAAATTCGAATGCCAAAACTTAAGACGAAAAGAAGCTATATAGTCCAATTAGGATACTCGTATTAGTATATAAATATTTTCACGAGGATTGAGCAGTTAAAAAATTGCCCACTTTTTTGTACAAATCTTATTATTATTTGCCCAAATGTAAAGAATACCTCTAGGCTTAATCTTTTGTACTTATTGTACAAGTGTCTCGTACAGTACAAAAGTACAAAAGTGTCTCGTATAGGTAGCAAGTATATATTATTGCAATTTAATTGGAATTAAATTGTAAATTACCCCATTTTAATTAGACGCTGAATTTGTTTAGAGTTGTTTACATATAATACTATACTTTACAATTACATAGATCAATACATAGGGTCTTGCAGATTTATTAGTACATAGGTATAAGTAATGTTGAAGTGTTTGTTTTTCATAGTCATTTTTTGAATAAAGATTGTGAGTGATTTTAGCTCGAAATATGTAATTACTAATTAGTAAATTACTTTGTTCATCCATTTGGATTCCATTATTGCAATATATTTGAGCTGTAGACTCATTTGCATGATTTTGTCAATAATTTAATTGCCAAGCTCAGCCGTGGGATCCCCCTTTAATCGTTGCCTAGTACTCTTAATGTAATGGGATAATTTGCTAATTACAGAAACAATGTTTCCCCTCTAAACCTCCACTATACATATATCGCTCTATACTAGAGGTATTCGAGTAATTAATACTATTGTATATATACTACCTAGTAGTTTAATCTAACATGTCTGGGGGCAATTAAAAGCTTAGAATCTGACGCAATCTGCAGTTCTCCTCTTTAATATAAAAGAGAACACCACACAAAATGATAACCATCATAATTTGCTAACAGTTTATGATTTAATCTGAAGTTCTGAACCCCTTTAAAACTATTTAGCATTCCAAGTTTTCAACACCCCCTAAACTAACACATATGTAAGTAAAGGATCATTGGGAAATCGCTCTAATCCGGGCAATAATTTAAATAGTAATAAATGTTCCGTATGAACGGGCCGATGGAGAGATTTTCCCTGGGCTGAGGGGAATGGGGCCGATATGAGCACATTGGACGGATATCAGGTACAAGTATCTCCCATTTGGGAATTTTTAGATTCTATCTCTTCTCCATAAAACCACCTTGTTTGCAAAATTAGAAAAAGCATTTAAATCTGCCATATTGCAGCTATTTTAAGCTTGAGACGGATGTTCTTGTAGGATACAATGCTGGGATCCACTAGATTAAGATAAGATAGGAGATAGTATGAAGATTGCACTAAAATATAAAGTTGAATGAATCATATATTAGTACTACGTACGATACATTATTTGTATATACTGGTGGAATTAGTACAATCTGATACATTATTAAAGTGTGTGTGAGTCTATAGGAGCCTATTTGATTTCAAATGACAGTCCAATTGGCAATGAAATATTCAGTAGGAGAAGTTGGACTGGTTTCCCCTGATTTGTTGATGAGTTTGAGTTTTACAACTTTGAGATTTAAAGTTTAAAGGTCCGCGTGTAATTAAAAGGCGAGTAATCAATTTAGGATTAGTCAATTCCTGGTTCTTGAAAAGCCATGAGCTTGGGCCATCTATATTGTAGTAACATGTACAGATATACCTTTGGCTCGTACTTAGGAGAAGTTGGGTTCTCACGCTGACTCTGTCTTTGAATTCCCACGATGTCTTTTTTTATGCTATATATATTACGTTATATATTACTATACTATAATACTATATATATTAGTAAATTTACTTTCCGTCCTTGCAATAATGCCAGCTTCCTGGGAAATTTAACCACCCCCACCATCACTCCCATATCTTAAATCATATCAGATTTAAAGCTAGGGGGAGGAGTTCAATCCTGGAGAAATGGTTCAAAATTCGACCCGAGGTTGTTGACCCTCTCTTTTTGGATGATGGTATTACAACTATGTAGTAGTTCCAGATAAGATATAATGATATACGATATTATATCGTATTATGTATACTAAACTAATAAGCTCTAGTGCAATAGATACTAAGGATAAGTATTGTAATACACATACTCCAATACAATGTATATACGAATACATATGTATTTGTCAAATGGGATTAAAACTAATGCAATAATAATGACAACTAATTTTGAATTTTTATTCGAATCCCATTTTAAAAGAATTTTATCCTATTTTATTTTTATGAAGCTATTTAAGCGGAAGTTTACACTCAAATCTCAATCCCTTCGTTTATTAGTAATTACGAGTAGTGTATGTTCGCCTTTATGTACTTTCGTACTACGATATCAAGACTACTAATACATAAACTTAAAGGGATTTGTACCTGTTTCTTAAGACTGTGCCTACTGAAGATATAGTATGAGTAAAGGAGAGCAGCGGAAGTGGAGGCAGGAAACCCGACAGGTTCAGCTCCATTAAGGATATATATACTCTATAAGAAAAAGCAATTGTAATAGAGTTGGACAAATACACATTCACTAGTGTGCACATTAATAAGAGAGCCAATTCAACTTGCAGTGCAGAGTATGAACTTGCCCATCTCATGATAATACAATATGTATCTTATGTATATGTATTATATATTGTACTATTAGATTGTAGTATTATATTAATATGGAAGTAGGATATATATAATATATCAGATAATGGATTTAACAATCTCTTCAAAAAGAGTTTAAAATTTCAAACCAGGTAATTTCCTCCCTTTCTCTTGAGCTCGAAAGAGGAATTGAATACTTGCTTTTGGCATGCCATCCTAGCCTCGGACTACTCCTCATTCACCAGCTTCCGTAAACTAGAGCCTGAATTAGATGAACTAATTGGAATTTGTGTGTAAATCACATAAAAAAGGGCCCGAATCTTGAGCGATAATTCGGAACCCACTCGTCCATGACTTGCTCGGGGCTGATGGCCCAAGTTCGCACGCTTCTCTTCCAACATTCCCATGTACCCATCCTCCTCTGCCTCCTTATACTCATTCAGATCTACTTCAAGTTAGTATTCAGCCATAAGGAGCTACTCAGGGCTCCCTGGGAAAAGGCCCCATATCCAAATCATTGTACCCTTTGTGGAGGGCCTAAGCAGAGCCACACGGAGATGCATTCAGACCAAAAAGCAAAATCATCCCCCAAAGATCTACTTCAAGTTAGTATTAGGCCATAAGGAGCTACTCAGGGCTCCCTGGGAAAAGGCCCCATATCCAAATCATTGTACCCTTTGTGGAGGGCCTAAGCAGAGCCACACGGAGATGCATTCAGACCAAAAAGCCAAATCATCCCCCATTCAAACATTCAAACACAGCATTTCCGGGTGCCTCTAGTGTGCCTGCGCCCAAAATAATCGGGATTTTTTATTGGTGGATAAATGCTCAATTTTTAAAAAGCGAGAGAGCATTATATACATTGTAGGATTTTATGTATAAGTTAAATGCCCTAAGAGTCAGCCTGACTAGTTCTGGTTCTGTCATTTTAATTGGTTTCGTTTTGTTCTCTTGATTTGAGCGACCTAATGAGATTATTCACTCTTGTTTATATGATTGTACACGAATGTTTAAATATGTTCCACTTTAAGGCTACCCAAAATTTGATTTACTGATTGTAGTACTAATGATATCTGTACGATTAGTAACTAATCGTACAGATAAGTCAGGCATAAAGTTCTTGTAAATGACTTTGAAGTGAATAAGTGCATATCACAATAATTGACCAAAATATATTTTATGGATTCTGATTCTCCAGGAAATTCTACATATATATTATATGTGTGTATATCTTATAAATTTTGTTTAGTTTGATGAAGGGATTTGAGAATTGTACTCGATTAAAAAATGACTTTCAATTTTCCTTTAAAAGTGATATTATGCGTGTCATTCCTGTAGGAATACATTCAATCAGACTTACGATTAGGGAAAAAACTAACTTGACATCTTGACCTTAATTTTTGATGCGAGTAAAACCCGAATTTGAAGAAATACCGATATTATCCCCCTGCCAAAAGGGGATGAAGGAATAAATCCCCCCAAATGACCTTAAATGGTGTTTATGGATTTGGGGCATTGGCCCATATAAGTGTATTCAATGGAAGTCATCTGCTCCATCTATTTGTAGCTTTTACTTTTGGTTTCATGACCTTACAATTTCTTTATGCTAAATCACCCAAATATGCATGGCTGAAATCAGAGCTTATGAAACTTGCTTTATCAGGAACAATCACCCTTTTGCTCAAGTGCCCCCTATTATATCAGGATAAGATTTCTCAAAAAAATCTTGCGTCTTTTCACACATTCCTCTTTTTGGAAATATTGCCCTTGTGCCAAGACAGGATAGGAATTTTGGGTAAATTTTTGGCTATTTACTCAAGTTGTCTAGAGTTCTCCCTTAGCTAGGTGTGGAGATAGTCAATTTGACGATTTGAAAAAATGGTTCTTACCCTTAACATGTAATCAAATGGGAAAGAGGTTAGGATAGAGCTATTCCAATTTACTATTTAGGATCTAGAACGCTTGATTTTACTCATCTACTATTCCCCTAAAAATGCGAATAAAAAATTATTTTTAGAAAATGTTGGCACTGTATTTAAAAGAATTTTGTGCCGGACAAGGCAACTCGTTTATTTAGGATACCGAAATCCATTGGGATTTGGGAGTACGCAAGCTTTCAATCGCCCCTTTAAGGGTCCAAGGCTCCAAATGGCCCGTGTCTTCATCTCTGGCACGCTTCACAAATGTAGGATCTTGAAAGACAAGGCGATTTGGCATTCATTTTGGAAATTTATGTATCCCGAGATGTGTATAATACTAATAGTATACTTGTGCTTGTTGAGGGCTGTTAACTTTGGAATTATTTTTTTAAACCGAGTTTATCAAAAAGAAATTGTACATACTTCCACGTAGTAGTATATGATGATGCTACTTCCCATGATCCTGTGTCGAGTATAATTCACAGTTTGTAGTGAGAAAATGTGTAGAACAGTAAGATTAAGAATGAGGAGGGTAATGAGGGTTTATGCCTGAGTGCCCTCGACTCGGTATCCCACCACCTCCCGAGAAGCTGGACAAATCCAGGCTATAATAAGCTTCTTACTTTGAGTACTACTACTATGTATACGTATACAAGTTTATAAGGTGTAAATGTGTTTATAATTTTTTATATAAATTTTTATTTTTATATAAAATGCACTTTAATCGTTCAGATAGTAATATATTACATATTACGATTAATATAAAGTATCGTATGTGTAAATGATAAAAAAGGGCCGATCGAGATTTGTGATGAGATAGTATACCGTCAAGTTCCGTATTTCTCTTACTTCCGATCCATGTTTGGAGGAATGAGGGGTGAGAAATAAAGAGGAGAATGATAGAGATCAAATTTTAGATCAGGGTTTGATTAAACCTAGAATGCCTCTTGAAGTTGTGGGTGATCTGTTTGATTCGAAATGGACCTCAGCCTCCACGGAAGGTGGTCCATTCCTCTCTGGCCACGATGGTTTGATTGTGTCTGTTCATCCGAAGCGGAATCGACCACTCTTTACCCCTCATCTCTCAACATTGAAGCTCCCCTAATATTCAAATATATATGGTCCAATTAGGCGAGCTAGTATATATAATATGACTAATCCTAGGATGGGACTTCACGGCTCGTTCTCCCGTTCAAATCTTTTAGCTCTCTCTTACTCGGGCAGGTAGTTAGAGAGGGATGAATGGGCGAGCTTTTTGCGGCTCCTAGCTTCGACTTTCCCATACACTCTCGAGAGTCTCTCGATTGCCCTGTGCACTGGGCACATCCACCTCTCTTCTCCTCCTCCTCCTCTGAGTTCGAGAATGGCTCAATTCTTTGAGCAGTTACGTGCCGTTTATGAGTCTTATGACCCAGGAGCGAGTGTGGGAACGGCCAAACTCCAGAAGCTCCTGGAGAGAGACTCATAGGGAGCTAAGCTAGTAGTAGGATAGTAGTAGGATAGTAGTAGGATCTAATAAATGAGCAAAATCGAGTTATTCTCGACAAATTGCCCTTCTAGCTCCTCTTCATCTCTAATCACATTGAATCGGAATGGCCACTGTCATGCAAGCTCATCTTACTCTCGTCTAATCTTCTTATAGCAATTTGAACGATTAATCCGTGCTTCCTTTCAAACAGCATACCTCCACTTGTATATTAGTAGTAGTACTCTTGAACATCTTTACAGAGGAGTGCTCAAATTTGCTTGAAAGAGCTAGTATAAGGAATGGTCCAGACCCAGAGTGGGGCGGATTTGCAAAGTAGAGAGATGACCAATCAGGAGCATCTTGGAGGAATCTTGAAACCCTTTAAGAACAGGACTTGGAGATGCTGAGAATGAGTTTATAAGTAATTTATATAGGGATCCAGGAAGGGATGAAGAACTCGGGGCTAATTGGGATTGAATAAAGTAGTGTCAAAGGAAGTGAGGCCCTTGGTCTTTAAGGGCATTGAAATTCAGACGGCGTTAGTCTCTTCTCTCTCTCTTTGTGACACCCCTTTAACTTTATAATACGTGTAATACATATGCGTGTGTTGCTCAATTCCCTCAACTCCTTAAGACAGTCTCTGATTCCATCAAGTATCAGAGACCAAGAAACACGAGCAAAGGTAGGTAGCATAAGGAGGTGTAGCTCATCCCCTCTCCTTCCCGATGCTTAATAGTGCATGCCTAGTACCTACAGATATACTATATACGGAGGATTGGGGCCGGCCGGCGGGGGCGGCTCATTGAAGGCGGCCGCAAGGTGGTCATCCTCTTCTTTGCTCATCAACTGAGCTCAG
>JAAZTK010001711.1:0-13099 GCA_036507255.1 Megalothorax incertus
CATTAGAAGATTGCACATTGACACAGAATTAAGAAATTAACAATGATTTTGGTAGATTTTTAGGGATTTACAAAATGCAGATAAATGGGGGATTAAAACAAAATGTATTTAAAAAAAAAACGTTTAATTCGGTTAATAATTTGATTGCTTTTAATTTTTAATCTTTTACATTAATAATTACAATATTAATCAAGTATAATATTTTTATCTTAAAGAATTACAGAGTAATTAAGAACTTTTAATACATTCATTTCTATAAACTCTTCTCTAAAGAGTAGCTTATTTGTAAATTACTATTACTATTATTATTGTATTATTTGCTATCTACCTACTCTACAATTAAAATTGGATGCAATATATAAATATTAAATTCCCTTCAACTATAAATATACAAATTCAAAGGGATCAAAGAGCATCTGATTTTATGGGCAAAAATAGTCATAATCGGTCTAATTGACTTATTCTATAACCTTGCGTTTAATTAATTAGACCGTCAAATATTGTAGTACAGATACATTACCAATATACGATAAATCTACCTTCATAAATATAATACGAATTAAATTCACCCCTACTTATTTAAGGCCTTAACCTTATCGCCCTTCAGTTATACATAATTCAATCGGACTTGAAGGTTATTCACATTGAATATCCGGAATACTTGCTAATAGTACTAGTGTAATACAATACTTTATATTACAATTTACGAGTAGGTAATATTCTCGATAAGAATTCTTAATATAATCAAACGATATGGGAGTTGATCCCTCAAATTTAAAGGTCAAAACAGGTCAATACAATAGTCTAATAATAATATTAAATCTTCAATAATATCACAAAATAACAGTTGAAAATACTCTGCAGCAGAGGTTCATTTCACCCCTCCACCCCTCCCTATCAAGGGTTAATCCAAAAGAAATAGATAAAGACTAAGAATGCACCGAGGAGGGCTGTAATTAAATGAGAGATTAGGGATGATTCAATCTTTAGGTCAAAAGTATCAAAAAAGAAGAGGATAAGTTGAAAGAATCGGAATTTGGTCCTTGTAAATGGCATATAACGAAGGGGATCCTAATTTCTCGGAGAGGAAGGTTTGAGAGCGGTCAAGAACAGATCTTTTATGGAGGAATGTTTCTGAAAAAAATGTAGGTACAAAAAAAGATTAGAAGAGTTCCGGTTTAGATTTTAAGATTTTACCGTAAGAATATTTCCCGTGATATGCACCTTTTTGTAATTATCATAAAAGTTTTATTTAAATTTAACATTTGAATATTTCATTATCAAGATCAAACCTAGCCCAGAATCTCCAACCCCTCCAAATGGAAGTCCTAAATGGGGAAAATAGATATGGTTAAATTACAATCTTGAGATCTAGGATCTTAGAATTCTAAAAGGTCATCTTGAATCTACAACTTGATCCTGCATGACCTTTAAGGCTTCAAGTATTAAAAAAGGGTTTTCTTACCGTTCCAGTTGTGGTGAAATAATAAATCGTTTATACAGACACCTCCTGCGATTAAAAAATGTTAAATTATACTACAAACACTTCCTACAAGAAATATGATACTTGATAGTGTTAAAGGCCTATGTAAATGCACCATTTGATAGTGTTAAAGGCTTAAAGCTATTCAAATGTACCATTTGATACGCAAGAGTATCACTTACCAGATGTAGTGTTATTAATTAGTTGCCTGTTAATCCTATCATCCTTTGCGAAGGTGTACCTGCATAGGATTAATACATTAGATCTTCAACTTGCCATTGAATTTTTTATATTTCTCCGTACAGTGCTAATGGTATAGACATTGAGTTGATAATATTTGCAGCTTCGTGAACGGAAGTAACATTAATTATGGGAAGAAGAGGGCCAAATATCTCCTCAGACATTAAAGAGTCGTCCATTCCGACGTCAGCTATTAAAAAAAGCCAATTTTAGAATTCCAAATTGCTAAATTTATAATTTTATGGTGCGTATTTTAATGAGATTTCTGTTTTACCGATAATCGTAGGCTCAATCCAACAGTCTTCCTCATCTGTGGATCCTCCTAATACAATGCGGCCCTTGGTTCGATCCAGAAGGTTTTTAATCCGGTGGAAATGACGTTTATTTATGATTCTTGGGAGTTCAGGATGGACTTGTCTATTCGTTCCATACCTTTTTTAATGGGAGGAGAATTATTGTAAGAAATCCAATGTGCCTTATGGGCCGGCGTATGACAAGATCTTACCAATTCTCCAATACTTGAGAAGCATATCGAATGAATTTGACTTCTACACTCTTTGAGCACAAGATATAGTCGGGGGATATACCTGTAAATGATTGGATGGGTTGCACAATGCTGTACAATTTAATTAAGATAATTTTTTCTACATGTTTGCCCCAGATTGAGCAGTTTGGCCCATATGATTCTTTTGGCGGCATATTCTATGTTTGCCGAGTCGTCCAAATATACCGGGCTATATTAATTTACTCAATTAGCCTGAAATATTGCAAGGAAATCTTAATTTGTATACCTTTTTCCACCGAGTTCCAATGTAACAGGGGTTAGATTTTTTGCGGCAACGCTCATAATGCTCCTGAATTAAAAAGTTAATAAGTTTTTGCATCAAAAAAACCAAATTGAGAGCAATTTACCTTCCAACGTTTGTACTTCCAGTGTAAAATATATAGTTAAACCTATAATTATCCAGGAGTGATTTTGTTTCTTCAACTTCCCCCAAAACAACTTGTAGGCAATCCTATTTGGGTTGAAAGATTAAAGTAATTTAGGGATTTATTGGGGGAATTTGAAGGATAGTTTATCAGGTATTAATTTAGCACATAATTATGAACAAATCGCAATTATGTATTTAACAATACGAGTAATTAGCAAAGTTTTTTCTTACCGAGTCTACGTAGCGAGGCAGAAGCTTGGCAAGGACCTGAGCAACATTTCCTGCAACCTCGGATGGTTTCAAGAGAACGCAATTTCCAGAAGCGAGTGCACCTTGAATTTAAACCCATTTTAAATCATTAATTTATCAATGATTAGTCCCATTTTACACTCGATTGGGAGGTATGTACGTACCTGCTAATGGATTGATGTTTAAATTGATTGGGTAATTCCAAGCACCTATGATTAACACAACTCCGTATGGTTCTCTATATTTAAGATTCGGAATTTCAGATTATTAAAACACTTGCACTTTTCATTATTAAAAGGAATAAATTCCCAACCTTCGGATATAGGCCCGATCCAAAATGGCAAGGACATTTTTCGGCATGACTTTAGTCTTGCAAATCCTGGCCATATTTTTTATAAGCCATCGGATCTCAGTTTTACATAATTCGATTTCATAGAGCAACCCCTCAAGCTTGGATTTCCTCATATCCATGTACAGGGCATTGAGAAGCTCATCTTGACATTCTGTGAACATTGTCATAAGGGCTTTGAGCTGCTTTACACGGAATTCAAGGGGTCTCGTCTTCCCCGAAGCATATCCCATTCGGAGTTTGTCAACCACCTAGATTTTAATTAGGTTCAAATGACGTATTCAATGCTAGATTATCCTTGTGCATAATGAATGGGATTGAATGGGATGGGATCCTTACCTGTTGATGATAAATCAGCGTTTCCTCTTTCATATTTCCAGAGTTTGATTTTACAAATTTATAACTCTCCTCCATTTTAGGCGTAATAAGGATTTGGCACGCGTCTTCACCGTGAACCATGAGCACTTTTCGTGAAAACACGCTACACTTTGTTCACAATTTGAAATTTGGCGTAAGAAAGATGCACAAGATATACAATCCGATGAAGAGCCGAGCAAAAGTTGAGAGTACGTCAATCCACTGACTTTGAGAATATGACTGTCCGAGTGGAATATCAGTGGTCAATTGAACAGTGTAGGGGTGTAAAAAAGACCATGTGTATTCCTAGGAGTATGGTTAGAAGGCCAGCAGGTTTTCAGTATTTCACAAGAACTTGTTGTCGTATCTCTTTCTTTGTTTATCCATCATAATACGGAGTGTGTATTATATAATGTATGTGAATTTTTACTTGCAATTTATAATAATGATCAATGTAATGGGGTAAAGAGATTTGGAATTGGTCCCCTCAGATATCATAGAGAGACTCGAGAGTAAATGAGATTGAGGTGTGCTTGAAAATGCATGTTCTAAATGGATTATATTCGAGTAAATTCCTATACTGCACTGAGCCTGCAAAAAACTGGGATGGTACGAGTAAAGGGAGCAAAAAAAGAAAGAGTGTTTTTCCAATCTTTGCACTTTGTTCCCAATCACAATTATTCCAAATACAATGCACTTTTCCTCAAATATTTAAATTCTCATATAAACAACTGTCAACAATTAAGGAATTTCTTGTACAGCAAAGGGGTTAGTCGAGTCAAGACTAGCCATTCTCATCAGTAGCACAGGGTCAAATAATAGAGAGTGAGGGGGAGAGTGAAAATGCGAGTAATATAATGCATTTTTGGATTTTTAATATTAATACAAGTTTAGATTGGGTTTGAGGATAATATAGCCACTTAATTAAAGCCTTGTTTTAGAGGACAGGATGTAATATTTTTAAATCCTTTTTATTTATATCAAGTTCAAATATATAATTACCTCTGAATACATTTCTAAGTTCAAATTGCCTGTTATTTAAAGATGGGAAATTGAAATAAGTAATACTTTATCTATGTTCAACATAGATATATCCGTAGCTCGTGAATCGTGACCTTTGACATTCATTTTTTCCAATAGGAACATGAAAAACAATAAAGTAATACAAATACTAATATTTATAATTGAACTTAGGATTGAGCCGACTTCTAAACCTGGCCAGGCAAGAAAAGTTGAACCAGAACTTGGATATTTCATTAAATATATTGCAAGCATTAAGAAATGAATATTGCATTTACAATTTTACATCAAAGCTGCCTAGAGTTCAGACCCTAAAGCATTATCTTTAAGACTCTAGATATAAAACAAAGAAATGTCACAAGTAAGCGTCTCCCTTTGAAGATTGGGATTTTTTTCATTGAGAAATAAAACGGCAATTTATGGGTGAGAATTGACTTAATTGAAACTTGATTAGCACATGGTCGATGTGTAAGATAGGGTATAACTGTGTACGAATCAACAGAATCCTTTTATCTTGTATCTGCCCTTTTATGAATCTCAGATAAGAAATTATTTGGGCAATGTTAACGGTTCCTCGCTCACCCATTTCCCCCTGTTTTTGTAATGAGATTCTAATGATGTTTATAAGTTTGTCATTAATGATGTCAACTTGGGCACACGCGGATTGCAAAATTTTGTCCAATCGAATCGACACCTTGTTAAGCAAAAGAGCATTTCGTTAAAAAAATTTAGAATTTTGTAAGCTAATTGAATTAATCAGATGCATCTAAATCTGATTATCAGATCTTTGCAATGATAATGTAAATACTAGAAAATAATTAAGAAATTAATCAGGAAATCAATCTTCCCAAAATGTAATCTTTCATGTTGTGAATGATATATCCATCTCTTGGGTAAACAGATCCGTATTGAGAAGAAAATACTACAAAATAATTAAGAAATTAATCAGGAAATCAATCTTCCCAAAATGTAATCTTTCATGTTGTGAATGATATATCCATCTCTTGGGTAAACAGATCCGTATTGAGAAGGATCTTGACTTTTGAAATATCTGTACCTAGTACATGCTTTGATTGATGGGTTGCATCATTTTGGACATTTAAAGTGTTAGAATTGGGGGAGTTTCGTATCCCATAAATGTTAACCCTATTGGGGATTTGGGTCATTGAATGTCAAGATGTACACAAGTATGCTAATGCAATTCTTTATTTGTAATACACAATTTCAGGTAATCCTTTGACAGTTGACAAGATTCCCAATTGGTACTACTTGGACGTAACCCGGCTTCTCTCACAGCCTACCTATTCCATTCAAGAGTAATGTAAAGGCCAGGGCCTGTTGATGTTGACGAGGGAAGTGCACTAATAGCTACCTCCACGCTCTTGTATGTGGCAATTCATAGAAATTATAGTGACGACCTCAACATTAAGTTATTCAGGAAAATTCAAAATCAAATCAGCCCAATTGTATGTATTGAAAACACATATAAAATATCCGTAAAGCTACTCTGGCCATTCAATCAACGTGAGTAATGTGAATTGAGGACTTTAGCCTGCCCACAACACGTTCTTTAAAAAAAGGCTCACCAAACAAGAAATTGCATTGCGTAAGTTCACCATCCTACCATCAATCCATCTATCCGCACAACATACGAGTCCATGCCTCAAAGGTTCAAAGGAAGCATTTATGTGCAATGACCACTATATTGAGCTATATTGGATTGACCCATATATTATCTTATGTATATTTAATATGTAATATTCTATTTGTTTTTACTTTGACAGGGGCGAGAGGAAATCAAGTTGAAAGTGAATTGGGCTTCGTTATAATTAGTAGAACAAATGGAGAATTCATATTGAGATGCTTCCTTACAGCCATCATAACAAGATTGAACGAGGGGGACCAATGGAAGATGATATTGAAAGAGGACCCCGAAGATTTGATTATGATTTGGATGAGGAAGATTATGGGGATGATGAGGGAGATGAGGATTCAGATATTCTAATTAAACGTAGGCAGCTATCTAGTCCAACAAGGGTAAGGACCGGATGGGAAATATTACTCGGATATTCGTATAAAAGTTATTATATTTGGGAGAAAGACTTTCATAAATAATTCTGGGAGGTTTTTATCAATCAGATCTGCATTTTAAATTACTCTTTTAAAACATGAACCGATTGTACTTTATTTAATTAAAATTTTGAGAAATTGTGCCTATATCAAGTACAATATCGAAACTCACATAAAAATCGTATTTTTTTCTATACATAATTAACTTGATTAATCAATATCTGATCCTTTCCCAATACAATTTAAGCATTAGTATTTAATGGGGTCGAATCGATAAAAAAAGACTATTTCTTTTAGGAAATCTATTATTAAGTAAATTCTATATTTATCACATATTGTTACTATTACAGTCGCTGAGTGGTCAAACATGCCAGAATCTATTTCGATCTCGACTGGTTTGGCTTATTCTTGCACTCCTCCTCATCCTTATCATCATATGCTATGAAAATCTTTTGGAGAGAATGCGAGAAATGAGACTACGAGATTATATGAAACAGGTAGGTACAGTGTCGATGCTTGCTGAGTTCCTCAATCTCTATAAAAACTTTAAAAAGCTAGTTTTCTTTCATTTCCCCCTTTGTCTTTGTTGCGCCACAAAATAATATGGGCTTTGGTCGTAGTATCGTAGTACGATACTAGTGGTTCCTTTTATAATATTGTACGTGTAAAAGATAAGGGTTTGATAGTGAGAACTCTAGCCAACCTGCTTGCCTTTTGATGTTACCCATTGCTATTTGATTGAGTCTCGACTTGGACAGAGTTCCTCAATCGTTAACATTCCTTATTATGCGAGACAAGTTGTCTTTAATGCTCATGCCTTTGTCTTTAGCAGGATCCATCAAGAGAAAGTGTTCATATGCTCTGTGTACGAGCTTTTGTATAATAATTTTATTCAATCTAACTTATGATAATCGAACCTGAATATTGTACGAGTACATTAAAGGATATGGGGAATTGGGGAAAGGTCAGACCCATTTGTCCCAATAGTGTTTAAGGGTAGAACGCTGCAGATTCAGGAACTTGGGTGGAATTGCATAAGATTGAATACATTTATAATTTAATGTGAATTTAAATTTTGGAAGAGGAACTGGGCGCTTTGCCTATTGGGCCAAACTCATTGCACTCTATATATTGTATTGTATTATGAATAGGGGTGGTCAAGCGGGAGTTGACAGTTGTCAGATTTTTATGGTAATTCCTAAGCCTTTCCGCAAACCCCTTGTTATCGCACTCCATGACCTAGCTCAAATCATATCAAATGGCAATGCTAATGCTTATATCCCATTCTGTTATATTGCTTCTAGGCTAATTGACTGCACCCCAGCTTTTTTTTCAGATTTACAAGTCAATAATTTATTAACTTTTCCTTTCAAAGACGGAGGATTTGGGGAGCCGGCTAAAGGAAATGGATGTGGAGTTGAACACTGCTCAGGGCAAATTGAAAGAGATGCTACAGATGAAGCAAGAATCAAAATGATGGAGCAATTATGCACGTTCGCAGTATTACAGTGAACAATTTAAAGATTGAGATGGAATGTATGTGGTAGGAAGTGCTCAAGATTGAATTCGAGGGGGGATCACGTTCTCTCCAATTTTTTGCAAGAAATTCTGCTGATAAATTAGTACATCTTAATTGCAGCTCTTTCGTACACTTTATAATTAGTGTATTCGTACATTACAATGTTTATACTACAAATTACAATGGATTATGATTTGAAAAATTGAGGAATTGTCAATCGCACGTACTGATAGCGTGTTTCTAGATACCTAACCCTTTAGCTTTATAGGTCACTACCAATAGAAGTACAGAGAAATATCTCTCACCATTTACCCCAACCTTTGACCACTTTTCTTTGGTCGCTTTAACCTGTCTATTAAAATTTAATAAAGTATACTTTAATAGTATAGGAAGTGAACAATACCGATTCTTTTATGATTGAAAATATTGTGCAATTTCTGTACATATCGGACTACTGCAATGTTATACAATAATTAGTAGCTAGTACATTATTATATTTTAGATATACGAACTCTATTGATACCGGTTCACTTCCCTGAGATTTGACCTTTGACATTAATTTACTTGTAATCTATTCGATAATAAGATTTATGTTGTACAGATATGTAATCTTAACTCTTAAGTAAAAGTGCATCTTATTGATTTAATGCAGCAGCATTTGTAATAATTTGTATCTAGTTCTGTTTGTCTGTAAATTGTGCATAAATTCTTTAAAGAAATGTCAATTAATTTAAACGATAATATATTCAATATGATTATATGAGTGCAGTAAGGAGCCAATTGCTTCGATATAAATATTAATTAGGGGTGGAGTCGATAAGAAATAAATCAAAAAAGGATAGTCAGAATTTGAAAGTTATCGTTAAATGACGACCCCTTTGTCATCGTCCATCAACTGAATAAGCGAATATATTTCTTATCAATAAATATCTAATAAAATTAACATTTTGTACCTTCCTCAGTCTCTTATTATAATTAATTATCTTGATCATGATAATCTCTAGAATCTAACAGATAAGTACCTACTCCCTGTCGAGTACGTGAGGTAAAATTCCCATGTTTTTTTTGGATTCGTGAACAAGTGTAATTTATTATTTATGTAATATTTAAGAATCTTATTAATGGACAATTTTATTATACGAGAGGTCCATATCGTGTCATTTGAAATGGGGAAAAATAAGAAAAAACCATCAACTCCTCAAAATCTTTTTAAAAAAATAACTAGACAAAAACACGGGTCAATTACACAACCTAAATAAGTACCTAGGGTCCTAGGATCTTTTCCTTGTTCACATAATTATAGAATTTGACAAGCGGTTTGATTCCTCCGAGTTAAAAAGTGATTAAAATTAAAAGCCTCCACTTTGTGTCCATCAAATCCCAAGTTGTGCAATTACTAGATTAACTATTGTAGCTTATCTATCTATCATTGCATAGTACGATACATATAACTTGTGACATTTGCATTAACTACCTATCTTTTAAATTTAAATTACCTTACTAGCTTAATTATAAATTAGGTAATTACTATTAGATAATTAGTAATTATTTCTAATTAGTTAATTAACTTATACTTTGTATTTGAACTTTGAAGCACTCGGGGAAAGCGAGACTAGACCGTTCCAGGTGGTTTCAGGCTAAAAAACGAAATTGAAAAGGAGGGAATTTTTTGTAAATAAAATCAAAATTTTTTGAGACCGAAAAGTTGAATTATTATATTTTTAGTGGTTTTAATTAAATTTTAGCCACAATGGCAAGCTTGGACGTCCCCTTTTACAAGCTAATGATTTCCGATCTAATTGTTGCTGAAAAAGTTCAAAAGTCTTCGTACAAGCGGATCATACCTCCGGAGGAATCTGATTCTGAAGAGTTGACCATGTACAAAATCCGACTTAATAATCGTGGTAAGAATTTCTTTAGGATGACATTAATTTCATTTTAAATTGACGAATCTTTATTAGATGTCGGATGTCACAAGAAGAATGTGTCCACGGATCTGACCGTCACTCATGTTTGGCTTCAGGGGACAATTAAAGAGATGAAGGAGGAGGGTACAATTAAAATTAGTGATGGGACTGGAGATGTCATAGTTCAAGATTATAAGGATGTTGCAGGTGAAGTTATATTTATCAATTTTATAACATGTGTATTTTGCAATTAATTGTATAAATTTTATTCAGGCGGCCGTTCACCTCATCTTAAAAATGGTAATTTTTTCTTAATTCATCGTCCAATTCCATTATATTTCTTGTCGATACAATCAATGCACTATTTATTATTGAATGAATAGGCCTGTAGATCTTCTAGATCAAAAAATTCTATTAAAATTGCATTAGATTGGAAATTGAGTCTACATGAAATACAATAGGTGTGCCAATATTTAAATGTATATTTGAAATTAATAAGCACTCTTGGAATTGCTATCTGGCCACAACAGTGCAATTAACTCGGTAGGAGGTATATATTCATACCTTATGCAAGCTGTAAAAGCTAATACAATAGATTACAATACTAAAACATTATCCTCTTATTAGGAAATTGAATTAAAACTTCATTAAAAAAATCTTTAACTTAATTAAATAATGTTCATTTTCAGGTGCATATATTGGAATACTTGGGAAATTGATTTCGAATCCTTCCCCAATAGTTTTAAAAGCTGTAAAAATAATGAAATTGGAGAATTCGGATCTAAAGGCCATTTGGAGTGTAAAGGATGCTTTTGAATTATTGAATTAACAAACTTATTAAGTTATTTTTCATATTTAATTGTTTTTTTTCAGATGGAAGTACGTGAATTAAAGGCGACTCTACTAAATCTTTGATTTCCGACTCCGTTCATAACTCTTCAAGTTGGGGTAGGTGTGAAGCTTCTCGGCTTGTTTATATTATTCCTGGTAAGAAAATTTAAAATTATTCAAAAACTTTGTAAAGTAGGCAATTTAGTTGCTTTCCCGAGTCTCTTACAGTAAACGTGCTGGGAAATTGATTTACGAAATACGTGCAATTACATTTACTATGATAGGTTTTTGTCTTATCTTTATTGATCTTTAAATTCTTTTCCTTGTTGAGTCTTGACCCTTTAAAAGTATTTGTTTACATCCCTCAAATGCGTTTATGATCATTTTAAGCAATTGTCATATTATGAGAGCCATTAATAATTAATTTAATGTTTAATTGTCTGACCTATTTTTGATAAACTTGTAATATTGCTAATATTACGTATTAGGTATAGCTCTATACGCACAAATATAAATAAGGAGTGTCTCACTGGCTCCATGCAACTTTTAATGCAAATAGGCAATTAAAAGTAAGTCATATATTGCACTTGGATATGGGACTTTAGGTTATCTTTTGATATGATGAGGATCTAATGGATCATTATAAAGTACGAGATTCATAAGAAGCGTACCTGTGGGGTCCATATAAGGTATGAAGAGGAAATTGAAAGTCAATATGCAAAAGAATTAGCATTTTTCACCAGTTAATGGGCAAGCCGGTCAGAGGCTATGTAGGTATACTCGTAACAATCAACTTAACCTACTTATGAGTTTTTAATTGCATGCAATCCCCCCTTAGGTTCATAATAAAGGCATTTATCATAAGAACTCATTTAGGATAGGAAGGAAATAGGTTAGATAATCTTACACAATACGTTTGCTTTATTTTTAAGTGTACAAAATCTTCATTTAAAAAGTTTGGAGCTTTACAAATGAAGTTTTCATTTATTAATGTCTCATTGGCCTTGCACTTTGTGAAGCCGTATTTGCATTAAAACGCCCCTTCCTCGTTTTTGCTTCCACAAGGATCTGTGACTGTCTTTTAATATAATTTCTCGTTACAGCCTCACTCCTCTTCACTCGTAGATCCACCACTGCTCCTCTTCCCTACAAAACCTTGCGGAGATCTACCACTACTCCTTTTCCTTCCATCTCCTCCCCCTTCAATTGCAAGCGTACTCCCACGGAAAGTCATCTCCCCAGAACCTGCTGTAGATAGATCAGGAAGTGATATCAAAGGTGGTATCTCTCCAGGAATAGCTACTGATGGTCTTCGAATCATTCCTAGATTGTTTTCCACTAGGCAGACCTCAGATCCAGCTAAAGATCGACTTATCCCTGAAATGAAAGATTCTTCATGGGCGATGGAACCTGTTGGTGAGGCACGCCGGCTTGAAAAAGCTTCCCTTTCACCCTCCTCCAATACAGTCTCAATCTTTTCAAGGATTAGTCCAAGAATTCGAAGAATACGAGCTCCAGTATACTCATCTACAGAGAAATCTGGAGCCGGGCCGAGTTCATTGATTTCAATAATTGAAATGAGCTTTAATAGCATTTGATCTAGAATCTCTGAATTAGGGGTGTCATATCCGGATATGTATCCGGATACATATCCGGATATTTTTACGGATACGGATATTCGTATCCGCGGATATGAATTTTCCATATCCGGATAAGGGGGGATATTTTAAATCCCTAAAAGACCACAAAAAAAGTCAAAATCTTAATCATTTTTAACGAAAAATTTTATAAAATGCATATTTTTTAAATAATAATTTGTTATTTTAAGTTTTAATGAGATTAAAGATATTTTATGCCTAAACTTTATATTGTTTAGATTTTTGAAAAAAATTAGAAAGGAAAGTTTATACTTATCGAAAAGACCTAAAAAAAATATTTTTTTTTGTGAAATCTGTAAATGCATTTTGTAAATATTTTTGCAAATACGATTTGAAACTTTCTGAAACGATCTAATACATAAAGCCTATACGTATTAGATAGGTGCCTATTGTTATCTATGTGTAAATTTCCTGGTTTGAAAGATTTGGGAAAATGTGTATTTTTTCAATGAATAAGGCCCAAAATGAAATGTTTTTGGAGCCT
>JAAZTK010001712.1:0-13098 GCA_036507255.1 Megalothorax incertus
CACTAATATTTTAAATAATAAAAAGAGATCGGATATGACATGACAGCTCTGAGGGTCCTCGCCAAGTTTCTGGGGGTCATTTTTCATGGGATTTGCGTTCTTGAGGTTTTTTTGGTTTTCCAGAACAAATTGGGAGTGTCAAAGGACTCGGGACCTCGAGAGATCATCTCAAATATCTACAATGCCCATTAATTAGCCACTTTTGCGCATTGTCATCTCACCTTCAAGAGTTAGATTAAACGCCCAGTTCCCCCCAATTCCAGGGGTGAGATTTCTTTGGCAGGACTCTGGATAATAAAAATAAATTAAAAATTGGGTGTTTTTAAATTGCAATATGCAAATTACTTACCGGAACTACTCGATACACGCAGGAGATTATCCGACTTTGTATAAATAAAGCAAAAGCGCTTAGAATTTGGCGAGGAGCGAGTCGGAGAGGCTATAAGATACCCCTTTCCATCATCCTCCCAACTTCCGTGGCATGAAAATGCTGAAATTTTATTTAAAAAAGTTAAATTTCAATACCTTCAATTAGAATTTTAGAAAGTATGAAAAATTACAATTAATTGGATTCGTCTGCGAGCATTTTGAGTGAAACTCCATTGTGGCTCGATCCCCACAGCCCACGACTAGAGTATTAAAGGTAGATGCACCAGTCAGCCCCATTACTGAATTTGTTGGGGGACAGAGAATGTCCTTTGCAGGGGCCCCTTGCTCTTGAGGTTCATTGGGGCTCAGGATAGTCCTACGTCCATCCGAGAGGATTGACGTGGCTGTAAATTTGCCCAGGTAAGGGCAACGATGGGAGGAGAAATGATTGGATACTAGCGTGTGGTAGTCCGCCATAGCTCGGACCTTATCCTTGCTCACAGAAGAGCAATCTGAGCCTTCTAAATTATCTCGGAGAAACATTTGCATCTCTACAACGTGGCGATCCCTCTTATATAATTGGAGACATATCTGACGATGCATACAGCCGATATTCAAATGTGCAGAAATTATAGTATGTTTATCGTTGAGATCCATTCTGGTTTGGCAGAAGAGACGAGTGCCACCCTTGAAGAGCGAGGAGCTTGGTGGGCCAAAACTATTGCCGGAACTTCCGAATCCGGCTCCGGAACTCGTTCCACCCCCCATCCCTTCATCCTCGATAAACATTGAGGTATTGTGATGAATCTTTACACTAGTTTTGTGATCTAGAGAATGCCAATGATGGTGAAGCCAGTGGGGGAACTTGCACCGATCTCTTGATGGGTGCTGGTAAACATTATCTCCTGCTTGTTCTGGAAAAGCGGAAGTCCGGCTAAGTGTTAGGGTCCGAGCACCCTCCGCAGCATTCGATATCCCATAGCAGCTAGCATCCCCGCTCTGCGCTATTTTATACCCAAGATAGCCCTCCATGACCATTATGATGTCCTCCCTTTATCCTCTCATAGATGAAACAACGATATTTTTCTTCATTTGACGCTCTCAATGAATTTTCCAGCTTCCCAACTAGATAATTATGAGATCCATCTAAAATCCAGTGTAAAAACTCAATTAATACTCAACTCTGATGCAGATTTGATATATCTAACCTTTCCAAGTAGCCACACATTCAAGTTCTTCAGAAATACTTTCAGTTTTTCGAACATTTGGACATGCTTGAAAGCGGAGCATTAATTTTGTAGGTTCAGTACATGTATCAACATGTGATGGAGGACTCTTGCACTCTCCAAAACCCTTATTATAACTAAATGTGAATGGTCCACCCCTGAAAAAGATGAATACAAATGAGATTAGAAACTTTTACAAGGTTATGGCCACATAAAGGGTTTAACAAGTTCTTAACGAGGACCATATCACTTTTCCTAATTAACTTTGGCCCGTAAAAAAAGCGTAGAAGAACTTTTTTAAAAAAAAAGAAAGTTGGAAGACTTACGAAAAAGGACAAGACTCTGCCTTGCCATCCACTCGGAATAGAGAATATAGCTGCGAACAATAAAATAAAACCTTTGAGATTGTCCAGAGCCCTTATAAATATTTTATTATATTGAGAATATAGCATCAAGTACAAACCTGCTCATCTCCTCCAATTTGGCTACATAGGTTCTCGAGCGAGTTTTTTGGTTCGCAATATAAGCCTGAAAGTTTTTTAAGAGTTTTTTAAAGTGTGAATAAAATGAGGATTTTAGTAGTCATTTAAAAAGAAGTTTGATCATAAAGGTTTAAACGGGCTTTACAACGTGGATTTTTTTATAAATAAGAAAAAGTGATTTGGACTTACTTTCTTTATACTGGAGAACATTCCTATGCCTTTCATTTATGACGAGACATCGATAGCAATCGTGTTGAGTAGCCTCTGCGAATAGATACTTGTCTCCTGCTTGTTCTAAGCAGCGACCCTTTAAGCTATAGCGCAAAATTTTGATTAAAATCAATCGACAAATAAATATTAAATGCCGAAATTGCATATAACACAAACCTGATAGAATTGGAATCGATTGTAATAAGTTGGGGTATTTGGGACTGGAACCATTTCCCTGACCAGGATGAGGGAAGCTTGCATCCTGCAATTCCTGTAAATGAATAAATGGTTATTATTAGAAGGTCATTATTTATCTCGGAAAGTGGAGGGGGAAGTAAATTAAAGTTCTGTCCATGGTTGGGGTTAGGAGGAAAGTTACTAGAATACACAGTACATATATCAAAGTATCAGATTCAGTTGGCATTAATTCGGTAGTTTAGAGTTTAGGTAATAGGTAATTAATTATTCAATGTAATTATCCCACCGTCATCCTCTGCCCTTTCCCTTTCCCCTCCCTCCCCGAAACGAAATGTTTGCTCTGCGAGCGAAAATACCCATTCCTTTCTCTACACTATTATCATAATTGATTTTAAAACTATTATTATCTATATCCTCAGCACATGCTGATTACTAGGAACATTTTCCTATCGTATGCATGCGTATGTATCTGGTAATATAGGAGGACAACACTCCCTCATGAGAGTCCAGGGGCTAATGAATCTAATTTGGGGAATTATCGAGTAAATTACATATAGACTGGCGTTCCCCCAGCTTATTGAACGAGAGTTGATTGAGTTGAAGGAACTCTGTGACATTTTGTCAGGGTTGCTCAATCATTTTAATATAAAATGTATACACACTACACACTGCATGTAATTTTCCCATCCAAATAACGGAAAGAGTGAATCCAAACACTCTAAAATATTAAGGACATAATCGGTCGCTTTAATTTCCAATTCCTTCCATGTCCAGAAACAAAATTGCTCTTAGTTCGACTAGAATATAGCCCAAAAGTGGATGAATTTAAACGAATAAAAATTAAAGTTTTTGATTAAGAAACGCGAGTCTTCACACTTTTCTCGGGTTAATTTGATTGGGGAATTCGGAGCTCATTTTAAAACAAGTAGATAATTTCCCATTTGCCACTTTATGTCACCCGAATCTCCGAGATGATTTCCTAAGTGGATGGCATGTTTAATTTCGGGAATCTGAAGTGGCCTATCAGAAATGCATAATATCTATATTGGGGAAGAGATAGTAGTACTACGAGTAAGATGAGTAAGTATATAATTAAAGGGGGAGCAAGTTTCGGTTCGTTATTTCTCCCGGCACTTCCGACTTAATCAAAATCAAATTCAGGGGAGCAATGCACTCAGATCCCCATCCTCCCTCCTTGTTCCTATTAAGCATATAACTTTTCCTTTTAGGAAGATCTTATTTACAAAAGCTCGGAGAACATATTTGAAATGAGATCCATGAGATCCTACCCCAAAGCTCGCACCGCAAATGGAAGAAGAGACGAAGGAAGAGAAAGCTCATCAAATCAAATTCGGAAATGTATTTATTTTCCATATCTCTGCTTTCCGAGAGTAATGTGATCCCCCTTTGATTTCTCCGATCTCCTGAATCTCAATCATCCGGCTCAAAAGGTTTCGAGTCAAAGGGAAGAAGCTTTCCAAGTTCATTTGAACCTATTCTACTAGTACTCGAGAGGTGGGGGAGAAGTATAAAAAGGTGGCCGAGAGTGCATTCTGCAATCGGAGTGAAATAATATCTAAAGAAGTCAAAGGAGTCATATCCCTAGCCGGATGGATGAGATGAAGGAAGGGGGAAAGAAAAAAGAATGCTAGGGGAGGAAAAGAAAGAAGATCAAAAAATGAGATTCGACTCACGCCTCGCCAGCCAAAAGCCGCCGGATGAACTTTTGTTCAAAGTTTGATATAAAACCCGCCAATCTCCCTTTCCTCCTCCTCCCAGCCCTGCCCGCCGCTAATAATCATATCCCTATCCATCTCCATCTCGGTGTGTGTGATACTACCAAGTAATAGTACAAGGTGTTATCTCATCCTCAGTTCTTTTCCAAATCATTTGCACAATCTACACACGTTCTCTTCATGCTGGGCTAGGATTTCCTCCTCCAGCTCTTTTAGCTTTGATTCGGCTCCTTTTTTCAACTTTCCAAGCTTTTATTATCTTTTGGGAGCAATAAGCTTAAGAGGAGGAGGAGGGTGGTGTCGGGAGGAGAGGTGATGAAGGACTCATAATAAAGTAAAAGCTAGCCAAGTAAAAGTAGTGTATGCTTCTCCCCCTCCTCCTACTTCTACGGCTTTCAATCTCGTGGCTGTCTCTCAGGGTTTATTAGCAAATGATCTCGTAGTTTTGCACCTAGACCGAATTCGACTCCCCCTTGTTTTACTTTAAAGCCAATGTTACACACAACACAACTCACACAACTCACAAGTCAAGAGGAGCCAAGGGTAATGGTGGTGAAGAGCAAAGAGGAGAAGATTATTCCCACTGGGGATCCCTTTAATAAAAGCAAGATTGCTTTGTGCTCTCACAATACAATATATCCAGAGTAGGTAAAAAGATACACGTAATAAGTAATAGGAGGAGTGTAGAAATGAAATACACTGACTGAAACAGAGCTTTGCCGCTTCGGGGGGAGTGAATTGGATTGAATTGAATGGTTTTTTATCCAGCAGGGAGAATTTGTTGTAAAAAAACAACCGGCTTAGCCGTCTCTTCCCGTTAAATGAGGACACCCAAATGACCCCCTCATTATTCCCTCCCTATAATCATCTCCGGGTTTTTAAGCAATTTCAAATCCTGAAGCCCTGTGAATTTGAAATGATCCCTTGAATCTGGATCGGAGCGCTTATTTCGTATTCATTCAATGTTCTTTGAACTGGAGGCGATTTGAAACTCAATTACAGTTTGTAAATGCAGTGTGCACTGAAATGCCGTACATTTTCACATGATTTCACATGATTTCAAGGCTAATCATTGTTAAACCTGAAATGATTCGCCCTCGGACTCTTGAAAAATCAATCCACCAATCAATCTTTTCAAAGTTTTCCACGAATCGGAAGTGGAACTCCTCTGAGGTTTGTTCTCTGCCTCTTCGTTTCATTCCCCCAACATCCTCCTTACCTATGAGACTATGAGTAGCTCGACTCATGTTCAGTATTTGGACAAAACAGAAGTAATAAAGGTTCGACCCCTCCTCCTTCGGGGAACTTGAACTTGCATGCACAATATCCCCGGTACACACGGACAATAATTCGGGCAAAACTTTTTGTTGAGCAACGAGGGGCTTCAGGCCACTTTATCATGGCCAAAAGAAATAGAGAGTCTGTCATTATCCAAACCCTCCCTCACCGCTCCTCCTCTTCACAGTTCCCATATGAGACTCGTATGAAATTGAACGCCTTCCATCTCAAAGACAGACCTTTTACTCTTAAAGTACCTACAACCTCCATCCATTAGTACGGGTGCAGACTGCACCGACCACCACAAGTACAGCTCGTTCACCCATCTAAAACAGTTGAAAACTTTGCGGGAAAACTTTCCACAAGTTTCCCCACCCTCCTCCTCCTCCTGTTTGAGGGAAGGGATTGAGTTTAGACGTACTTGGAACTCGAGAGTTTTTCAGATAAAAAACTTTGCAACAGAAAAGGAAAAAGCCGTATGCCCCCTGCTTCTTTTAAAGATATGCCAGAGTAAAAATGGCTAGAATCCCATCTATCCATCCATCCATTTAAGTCAAAACTCGGGGAATTGGCTCAGCTTGAACCCACGGCTCTCAATCCTTAAAAAATGTTCGAGTATCTATCCATCTTTATCAATATTTTGCTCATCTTGAATTTCACTCCAGATACAGATACATATTAGTAAGTAGTACTCGCGAGAGTGTAGTAGAAAGAAGTTGGAGATGGCTCGAAATACAATAAACCATTTATAAGTATAACTTTGAACTCCTCAGCTTCCTTTCAGTTAATAAAGTGTTGTGTATTCCGACTCTAGCAATTCCTTTGCTTCAGTTTTCACTATGGGAAGATCATAATTAAATTAGCCACTTAAATGTCCTCTCCAACTCGACTCTCTCCAGCGTCTCCAGAACTCGGAAAAGCAAAAGAAACCTCTCAAAGTCTTCAGTCTCTCCAAACTTGCTGGAGCTTGAAGTAGAGAGAGGAGTAAACTTTGAGTTGGGAACAAGCTCAAGGATCTACTCGAAAACAGATATGCTTTCCCTACGCCTCTTTCTCTCTACGAATTCTGCAAATTGAACTTTCTCCTCCTCCTCCGCCTCCTCCTCAGTTCTCAGCTGGGTATAAATGCTTTAAGAGGGAGACATAAGAGAAAGTGAGTACACAAAGCTTCCTAAATTAATCGATACGGCCCTCCTGGACTTTTAGATAGGGTCTCAGCTTGATGGGGAATGGAGCAAAATTATGGCAAAGAGCCCAGAACCCTATCTAACCTTAAACTACTACCCTATACGATATTTACCTAATAGAATCTGAAGTAATAGTATAAACTGAAACTAGCTACTACCTTTGGCTCCCACTTAAATGTGAGGAATTTCTCCTTTAAAAAGCAGCAGAGGCAAGGATTTGGCCAAATGGATCCCCAGCTCGTAAACCGAGGTCTAAAGGAGCATTCCATACTCTTTACGAGCGAAATTTTATGGAGAAATCACAAAAGTTCTCCATCTATGCTGCAGCTTTACCTATACAGTCCCCAAAGTGGAAAAAAATCGCAAACTCTGGGGTCTGGAAGGAACGAGAGCCTCCCCGATCAACTTTCACAGTTTGGGGGTTTTAGGAGAAAGCCTGCATGAGCAGAATTTAATATGCGTATTATGTAGGTAGCCGGGTGATTAGGTTTACCTATACTCTTAACGAGTCTTTAGGACTTTGAGGGCGTTTCGAAATTGGATATAAGTGATATGTCATTCTCTGAAACTTACTAATGAGCTGGCATGTTTTTGGGCTGAGGGAAAAAGCCTCTGGAGAAACTCAGGCCGCCAAGATTTCCAAAAAAGGGATTAGTGAAAGCTTTTTTGCACTCATTTTGTATGCTTGAGAGACTCGAGGGAGCAATGAAATAATGTAAAGGCTTGCTTTTTAAGTCACAAAGCCAAAGGCAAGGGGGGAGTTTCACCTTTTATTAAATTAATCCTTTAATCTTGTAGCTCTCAATGTGGGTGTAATATCTAGAGTACCTGCTGCATGTATTTTTAGCCACTTTGTAAGTTCTCCCCGAGTGCTTGTAATTATTTTCAAACTTGCGAGTTCACAGTAAGGGGAATTTGCATGAAAATCCCTTAAAAATTCATAAATTGAAGTTCGGGAGCTTGGCTTTTGTTACCCCCGCATTCCCGGAGCTCTCTGAACATTTTTTTTTACATTGGAAAGTTTCCCCTGATTTCAACGATGATCATTATTAGTTTGCTTGTGCTAAAAAAACTTGTAGGATGATGAATGGAAGGAGGGGGTTTGGATTCAAAGAGTTTAAAGGGGATTTTACCCTTTTACTAATAGTTTGGAATATTATCAAAACTTCAAAAGTTTTACTCATTTCTCTAAAATCGCATCATTTTCTGCATATAGAGCCGGCAAAGATCAAAGCTTAAGACTTGGTGGAATTGCATATTAAAACTTAAGGGTGGGGAGTTGGGAGTCAAAAGGGCCTGGGGTTCTTGAGTCTTAGAGAAATCAAATTTTTCAACTTTACTCATTTATTTCCAGTATATGTAAATCTCATATACTGGTATATGAAATAATTAAAAATGCCATTCTCAAGCAAAATGATTCATTTGCGGTGATAATTCGAGCCTCTCATTTGGAAAAATCACTCTCAGGCGGCCTTAATCAAGTGCCGAGGATTAGAGGGTGCAGAAACAATCAAAAATTCAAATGAATACACAAGTATTCTTCAAGCTATTCCTCCTCTCCCACTCGTAATTACACTCCAAGTTAATTGAAAAGCTCTTTTGGTTTGGGGTCTCCCCACAACGCCATTCAATCCCATTAACTTTTTGTCAAATCGAGAGATTTCAAAGATTCTCCGGATTTGTGCAAACAAAAGGCGAGTTCCTTTCAGAAAATTTACGCATAAGTACTATATTACGTAGCCGCAATCGAGCAAGCACTTACTGAATTTAATCCTTTCAAATCCTCAAACCCCTCCCTGTGTACGAGTATTTCGAGTTCAACTTTTAATATGTCAGCTCCACCACCCTCAAACCTCGGAAATCACAAGTAAATAATTTCCGGATTTAAAACAAAACTTTTGCTACAAATCCCAGGGCTGCTCCCCAAAACTTTGCTTCTTTGCCGAAGGAAACATCAAAAGGATTCGGATTTAAGAGTTCCAAATTAATTACCCCGAGTCAGAGAGGGCTTGTTTCTTTTTTACAGATACAAAAACAATTATCCAGGGAATTCCCTCGGGATCTGATCTTATGGATTTACTGCCTATACAAAGTACTCGTAGAATATCCTCGTTTGTACACATCATAGTAGTACAACATGGAATTGACATTTCGGCTCCTTTTAAACCTCCTCCGACAAGCTCTCCATGTCAGGATATGTCCGACCTTTCTCTTGACCCTCAAATTCCCCCCGTCCACATCGATTAGTCCGATCTTATATAGCATCAAGCTTATAATACTATTTACTCATTTCTCTTCAATCAATCTTCGATCCGTGACATTTACTTTTCCTTTCAGTTATTCAACTATGAGCTCCACACATGCAATTGCCCATAGGGCAAATGTATACATTTCCTATGAGAGTCTTTTAGTTTGGTAATTCAATTCAAATGTAAATTTACCTACAAAGAAGACAGAACAAGTGCACATATTAATATCCGTATGAAGCACATCCAGCAGTAATAACAATATTAATATTCAAATGGATCCTATGATTATTATTTGCTTTTACAAGTGCAGACCCATCTCCTTAAAGAAACCCGAGCCCCTTTGACTCTGACTCGGCACCGCACTTGTAAAACCTTTCCTCGGTTCTTTATTTTTTCTTATTAAAGTATACGTACATAATGAGAAATTCATATTTTAATACAAATAAAAGGATCTGGCCAATTCAACATAAGAGGTTAAATATTTAATTTAAAAATACCCCAGCTCAAACTCTGAATTCATCCGCTCTATTTTACACTTTCCCAATGGAGTTTAAATAGGATTTATTCCAGAATTGCACTCATGCATTCACCCATAATTCTTGGGAGCTTGCATGAACTTTGTGGGCGGAAAAAGAGGACCATTTCATATTATTATTATTATTATTTCTATGCTGGGAGTTGCAGTTTGGAAGGATTCAAATGTGGAATACACAATGGTGGGAGGGGGAGAAATAAAAAATATTGATTTTCAACCGAAAACCCCCAGTTTCCCCTTTCTCTCTCACTCTCTCTCTCCTTCGCTCTAGATTCTAAGGCGAGAGAGAGTGTATTACACGAAAATCTCATGCTCGATCCAACCCTATCTTTAATGCATTGTTCAGTGTTCAATTCGGGGTGGTGGTGGAGGCTTGCAGTGTTCGGTTTACATCCGATTCCTAGGAGCAATTTGTAGCGAACTCAAGCTAATGGCGTTAAATTCCAGCCGATTCATATCGCTTTAATACTTTGATTACTCCTCCAAGGTTTATGTGCTAGCATTAACCAAATTACCCAGCCATCTCACCCTACAAATACTAATAGCGAATACAAAACCCCACTCCTTCATCTCCACCTCCTCCTCCACCTCCTTCAGTTTCCTTCTAATACAAAATCCAAAATCTTGATTTATAAAATAAAACATGCGAGAATTTTACTTTATTTTTTGCACCCATATTGTTCCTCGCAAAGGAATTTCAACCCTTTCCCCTTATGTAGTAGTAGTGAGTGCATGAACAAAAACAAAAAAGGGAATAAACACGTTTTCCCGCACCTTAACATCCTCTCCAGCAACTCTTTTTGCCCCCTTCAAAGGGTCTGCAATATGCATTCAACATATCCTTGTATATTTCAAAGAGTGTTTTGGGCGAATGTGGTAAAGTACATATGTTGGCCCATAAACAACCGGCTGTGAACACCTCTCGGTGAAAAACAATGGATTTCCAATTGATTTTTCCACTGATTCCTCCCAAAATCTGGCATTTTTACACCCATCCAGATGTTTAACACGGCATTTCCGACACTTCCAAGTGGAAATGTTGGTTTCATTTCAAATTCTTGGGGGAAATACCCAAATTTATATTCGGAAAGCAGTCGGGGAATAAAGCTACTTTAAAATTGGGGGGAGGAGTTTAATTATACAGAGTTTAATTGGGCTTACCTTGGACAGGGTTGAGTAACTGGAGTAAAACAAGAAGAATAAATGAGATGAGAGTGAGTTGGTGATTCTTCCAGAGTCCCTCCATGGTTTAATTCGAAGCCCTGCTGGGGAAATAACAAAACAATCCATATAAACATTGAAAACAAATTTATTACGCTTCTTTTTAAAGCCAACTCGCCATCCGACCGTTTTTCTGCTCTCAGATTCCCTCGACTCAATTCTAATTAATATTCCTCCAGAGGAATTTAATTCCAGGGTCTGTCCTGCTTTGTATTCCCTATAAATATTATTTGATTCGAGAAATTCTGAGAGTCTTCTAGAGCTGCTGCTGCTGCTCATTTCTTTGTACTTGGACTCCTTATTTCACACTCGACTTTCCGTCTCGAATGAAATGAAAATAAAATGCAAATTCCCAAGAGTGCAGTACGGGTGAGGGAGAGTTCTGTTTGCTGCTGATTTACATATTTCCCGAGATGTAAATATGAATTATGCGTCGAGTTGAATGCTTTTTACTCATAATTTTTATTATTAGAAGAAACTGCCTGAATTTATAAGTGGTGGAATTGAATTACTAAAATTTATAAGGCATTTGGACAATTAAAACCACTTTTAAATGTAATAACTCATATAAGTATTTAAATTACAAATTAAGATATTTCTAAAACACTCCATATTTGGAGTTAAAACGAATCTAGCCCTGATTCCAGCACTCTGATTAATTACAAGAGGCAAAACAAACAATATTTCAATTTTTAGATTAATTCATTCTCCAGATCGGGACCATTCCAAGCATTTGGGGATAGAATAGAAAAGAGATTAGGCATCGCTTCGAGCTGTTTTCGACTCGAGCTTCTAATTTCTCTAATAAATTATCCGGATACTCTGATGGAGGAGGAATGCTCAGCCCTTACTTTATTTATTAGTAGTACGGATATTCGTTCGTGGAATTGGAAATTTGCATTTCTCTTAAAAGGATAAAAGCATTTTGCAAATGGGAAATGCTAATAGGGAGTAATGAGACACTCGAAGCTCCGTCAAAAACAAAAAAGAGACATAAATTAAAGGTAGGCAAGGGTTCGGAGCTCGAGCTTTTTTGGGGAGAATTGAATAAAATATTTTTTCTACGAAATAAACAAAGTACGTTTCACTTTGCATTTGAATTCAAAAGATGAAAAATGGACAGAATCAGCTAATTCCGGCATCAGCTAGCTCAAACCCTCACAAGTCAAAGTCAGAGTTGCTGTCGCTCTCACCCACTTTCCTCATGTATTATCCCCGCATTTTTGGGGAAAAAAACCGATAATAAATTCATAACTTGAGGGACTTGCCGGTGTTGGGAAAAAAGAGGGTTTTTAGGGTGGAAATGTGCGCATTTACTCAAGGTAAAACCGTACCCGGTAAAAGCTCCGTTCCATCTTCCCTCAAAGAGTATTCCCTTGAATTGAACAAACTCGTTATTCCAGCGCCCCTAAAGAGCCAAAGACAAATCCTGCTAATACTAATTTATGGTAGACAGCCCTACTCTGCCACTTCCTTCACTGCTGCTTAAAAAGGAAGGGGGTGCCCGAAATCCTATAAAATACTCATGTCTTTAAATGGGGAGAGAAGATCGGGTCCTATCTGAGGTCCCCAACTCCCCCTTTGAGCTTTTCTTAAGTTCCTCCAAAGTCTTCAAGTCACTTTTTCCACTTGGTTTTTAAATCCAAGTTCATTTCTCAGTATTTGCAGACTAAATCCAATTCGATTTCCTTGCATTGTAATACTCTACATAGTATTACATTGTATCGCAAGTACAACCCGCTCGGCTTTTACAACTCCTAAATGCCCCCATGCTTATTATATATTGTAAATGCATCAGAGTAAATTGTGCTCGTAGATTGGAGGATCAGATGTAAATGTAAGATTGAATTATACAACGGAGAGGCTGGATCGGAACGGACAAGCCCTTGGAATTGAATTGAGCCGAGCTTAAATATTTTATCCCTTCAGGGCTCTTTGGGTCCCCCTGTGAGAACTTTGTTGGGTAAAAAAAATTTATATGCTTTTCCGAATGAAGAGTATCAGCATTACTTGATTCCAAAGTCAAAATATCATGCTGTTTTTTGAGCTATTCGACTCTTCGAAAACCCAATTGCCCAAAACACTTTCGCTCCGCTATCTAAGCTGTATTGTAAATTGTGATATGGCTAAACTAACTATTCAAAGGCTCAAAAGGGCCTTAGACTACGGATATAAAGCCCTCCAAGTGCTCACCTCATTTATCCGATAGTATCCCTCTATTCAGGTAACTAGCTCCATTGAAAAACTGGGAAAGAACAATTGAAAATTTTAAGGGGGAGGCTGAGGAGGTTTAAAGCCTTAAACCACGAGGATATCCTACCCAACACACCAAGCATAATTAGCTGTCAATCTTCCAATTATGCAATCTGAAGCATCACTCCCTGGTCCCTTGAACAGGAGTGAGGGT
>JAAZTK010001713.1:0-13096 GCA_036507255.1 Megalothorax incertus
ATGAACCTCAGAGTCTTGACTAAAGTTGACGATGGAGCCGAGAAAGTAGAAAAGTCCCTCGTAGCTTTTGAACGACTCAAATAAGTCAATTAGAGCTTTTGTGGTCAATTGCTCATGATATTTGGTAGCAATTTGAACACATATATTCAGATTCTGGCGAATATTTGCTGTGAGCATAGCTTTTAGACACTCGACAGAGTCCTCCACAGAGAGGGATCCAAAATAGGTTACAAGCCATTCGGGGTTGAGGAGATGGGTATGCACCACAGCCCTCTTGATGTCGTATAGATCTGTATAATGCTCAAGTGCTCTCTGGAGTAGACCAGCCTTCTCACACATACCAGCTATATGGGCCTTGTCATAGTGGGTGAACATTTGATTCCCAAGGATAGCATCCGCTACCTGAAATTAATTCAACCATGTATTATAAGAAGTATAGTAGGTATATTTAATTAAGCATTTTTAATTGATATACCTGTGGTGCTGCAATAAGATTCATCTCGAGAAGCCTCGTCTGTAAAGGTCCCTCAGCTGGGCGGTTATTCTTGAGAGCGTCCAGTAGAAACGCTGTGCATTGTTGAACCATGTTTTGCTCCATAAATATGTCCACAATCTGTTGGGTATTATTAATTAAATGATACAAATTAAAATTGGATTGGATCATACCTGGTTAATGTCGGAGAGGGGCTCGTCATCCTGGACCAACATTTGTGCAAAACCAACACCTGCAACAAACAAATTGGAAATTAATACAATACTATCGTAAAATTACGTATATCCAAATTATAATGCTTACCTTGGTCGGGATTAACTCGCATAAGATTCCGGAGTAAGAATATGTAATCCGGAGAATATCCCACTTTCTTGGCATACAGTACAATCTTATTAAACTGCCCAGTCTCTGCAAAGCATTGAATCACCTAAAAAATACATTAATAAATGTAATTATTTGCATTATATCATTTTTATGCCTATCTAAGTTCGATATAAGCTAATAGACTGGTGTTTTAAAGTAATTTCTTACTTTGTTGGGGACATTTGCTCTCAGATAAACGGAGAGGGCGAGTGTGGGGTCAACCTGCTTCACTAAATCACCCAATTCCTCGCTGCATTCAAGCTTATCCTCCTTTAGCCATTTCTCCATAAGCTGTTTCTTTCCTGAAATTAAAAAAAAACAGCATAAAAAATAAGCAAAAAACAATGGGATCCCCAATACCTTGCTGGAGAACAGGCCGAGAAAGTTCGAGGGACTCGTGCTTATTCAATTGTCCCTAAAATTTAAAAATTAATTATTATTTAATATTTGGTTCAAGTAAATAATTAAAGAATCTTGAATGTAAATAATTTACCCTATCCAAAAGGATGCCAAAATACTGGAGGAGAGGGGAAGTTTGTCCAGGTTGAGTTGCAACTTGTTGAAACCTTTGGATAGTCTGTGTTGATCGTAGGATCCCTTTTGGAGCTTGTGCAGCCACCTAAAAATTTAAAACATTAATTATAATAATGGAATTAATAAAAATAACTAATTTTACTTTTGCAGCATCCAGATATTGACCATTTCCGAAAAGTGTATTGAATTTCCGGATAAAAAGCTCCTCTGCACCGCTCAAGTTATTCCTCGTGGCCACACGAAGCGCGAGATCCTGGTTGGAGAGGTTGTTTACAATGTACGAGACGATCGTCTCTTCATCAATTGTCACAGAGAGGACCTATACAATGCATATTACATTTTAATTGATAAATAATTATTAAGTCATCGGAAAAAGCATGAATTACGAACCTGTCCTTTTCGGTTTACACCAAGAATCCCTCCAGTAGACTCATGTGGCGCCGTCACAAAGATTGTATCAGAACTTATCCGGTTCATGTAGATGCATTGACCACTCTCGAGGTCATACAAATGAATATAGCCATACTTGGTGATGAGATATACCACATCGTACTTGTTGCTAGCCTAAAAACATAAAAAAACATATTATTGAATGTATTACAAAGTTACAAACTGTCAAACTCGAATAGAGATTGAATAGAAATGCATTGATACACACAAAAAAATACTTTAAATAAAAGCTAGCTGGCTAGACTGATGTAGACAAGTTCATTTCCTAATTAAATTAATACTCTGAGTGAACATTATTGAAATCAGTGAATTCTTAAGCTCCATTCAACAAAAAAAAACTATTAGACCATTATATGTGGATATAAATGAGGTAAGGAATAGTATTCATTTAACTATTCCTTATCTCCGACTGCATACTAATTGAAAAGGTCATATACAAATCATTGCATTGATAGGAGTAAGGTATATGTATGTATGAATGATCTTTTGCATTTTAAGCTATAATTTTAAAAGGGAATGTACCTGCATTGCAACCGGAAAGTCTGTCTGCGCTTCTGGAGGAAAGAAAACATCCATCCCCTTCTTGGGGAAAGGCTGATTCCCTTGTGGAACTGTTCCAACTTCGACAATATGGAGCTAAATGGGTGAATTAATTATAATTAGAAATAGCATATGACATAATGATATATATTGAATGAATACCTTTCCTCCATTAACATTTCGCAGTGCAAAGCATAGTAGGGTGCTCATTTCCGGATTTCCATCCAGCTTCATTTGAGCAAATGTCCCAGCATGTCCCTCAATCGGTTGACTAACCTTCCTCTCTACAGAGTACAATTGCATTGCTCCAACCACTCGATTTTGCTGTCATGATTTGAAAGAGAATTAAAAAAATTAATAAAATATAGGTAGATTTTTAAATGTATCAAATTTTGCTACCTGGGCGGAAATAGCGACCAGAAGGAGCCAATTCTGCTTGGGATCAGTTCGATAATTGATAATCTGTGTTCCAGCAAGTGAAGAATGCCGATCAAACATCTTTTGAGGCTGTGACTCTCCCTCCATGGACCAATGATACACCGAAGAGTCTGTAACAAGGCCGATAGTATTGACAGTGATCCATTTCCAAAAGATTACATCCTCCGTGAGAGAGTGGCTCTTCATTTTCGACTTCATTTCAATGTTGAAGATTTGCAGAGTCTTTTGTGCCTTGAGGGCAATTACCTTTGAAGCCGGATTCATAATTGCAGAATCGGCGGTGATTGGGCGGCGGATCGGTGATTGTGGGTCAGACATGTCAATGATGACAATCTGTGCAGACTCGCCCACCTTCTCTCTTACACAGATAAACTTGTCCGATTCAAGAGTTAGATTGTTGAAACTTATGTTGGCCTGATTTATCCCAATGTTGGTGAGCTGTGGACAAATTGAAATTGGCATTAAAAAATTAGCATTAAATATTTACCTAAATATTCATTGACATTGAATAAAAGTACTAGCTAAAGTCTAGCTGCCTAATAAATGTGTACACATTGGAAAAAACACCCACTCCTAAAACTATCATGAAATCTACAGAGCCCTTTTGAAACAAATACAGCAATTAACATAAGAAAACAGATCATAATACTTTTGTAATTACATTAAAATATGACACAAGCCTCAATTATTTACAATTACAAAAATATGGGTAAAAACCGTCACTAAAAGACTAATTAAAATAAAAATATTATGCCAAAGGATCACATTCCAAAAAATGTCAAATACGGTCGACCCCCAATAAAAAATCAATTAAAAATACGATTCCCATACACTTTATTATTCCCAAACCCGAGGAAAACATCTTAACATAAAATCCCCACCTCAATTATCAATTATTGTTTTAAACTCATTGAATTAAATTGAATTAAAATCCCACCCACCCACGAATTAAAAAAGTTTATTCCAAAACAAATCTAGGCCTTAATAAAAAATCATCATTTTTTATTATAAAAAAAACAATTAATTACCTGGAGATGCTCCTGGAATCGAATAGGTATGATGTTGGACGTCATTTTATGGGTGGTAACCGGTGAGGTGTCAATGTCAATCCGGTAGAAAATTCAATTTAGAGGTCAGCCTCTCTCGCCCACGACTACCTCCTCCTTTTAATTTGATTTGCTGAGTATAGCTCTCTCGAGGATTCTTTCTTAATAGTTCAATATTAATGGGGTTGACGATGGGGTCAATTTTGAAAAAAAAATATGATGAATTGACGATGAGAATGTCACGGTATAATGACCAAGACTGTATTACAGGAGAAAAGGGAGTTACTAGCTGACAAATAGGATAAGAGAAACGAAAGGTAGATGGCTCAAGGGAGCCCTCACCGTTAAAACCTATATAATTTTCGTACGAGACACCGGCACACACCGAATTTCCGAAATCCGATTTTTTTGACGACTTTGGACACCCCCGGGGATTGTGGACAATGGCAATGCTTCACTTGCTGTTTGATAGAAAAGGTAGGTTCATTAAATTAATGAATTATAATGAATTTTGATGGAAATTCGATGATTTTTTGAAAGTCGAATCTGGGGCTATTGGAAATGACTATATCTTATAGTATAAATTATTATAGGCCATAGGGCTATACATGCTCATAGTCATGATAAAATTTTGGTTATACCCATATATACTTCTTTATCCTGGGTTATACCGATTTTATATATATATAATTTTATATGCTCACCTTAGGCGGTTCATAAACATCCTATGTCTTATTATAGGATCATAATATAGCTTGAGGTTTTTCAAAAAATGAAATGACAATGTTTTAACATATGTATTTTAATTGTTTTGAATTTTTTTAACAGGCTCTGGGGACTTGGATTCTCCAAGTTCTTCCTCGGAAGAGGTAGAGGAATCATCATCATCAAGTTCGGAAGATGAATTTGCCGACTTTTTCGAGTTGCTTGAGAATGCCAAGGGTCGTAACAGCCGCTCTGAGCCAGTGGTGGTGCAGACTCAACAGAAATCTACACTTTTTGAGCCCATTTCTGAGTCAGCCAACAATCGAGTACCATCCCTCAAAAGTGAGTCTGATGACGAGGGGACTGACACGAACTCTGATGAGGATTTAAGCACTGAAGAAGTGAATCCAGTTTGGGAATATACAATGGCAGATCGGCTAACACAACTCCAAGATGCTGTCAATCAAGTAATTGTCATTCTAAACAATTATATAATCATGCTAGAAAGCTTCCGGAATCCGGCTAATTTTTTAAATAAAATTTTTTAATTAGCAAGCGGAAAACTTTTGCAATTCCATCGGAATTCTGCAACAACAAGCAATATCAAGTAAATTCCCGGATCGTAATGCACCACCAAACCCGAATAATGTCAATGGATCGACAGAAGGTCAGGGCAAATTAATTAATCAACTAAAGTACATTTATAATTGAAACTAAAATAGATTACACGCAAACATTCGCATCCCTAATTGCCAGATGTGCCAAAGATATTGATTACCTAATCGAGAGCCTACCTTCAGAAGAATCCTCAACTGAATTACAGGTAATTACAGGTTAAATTTCCTTTTGAATCAAATCAGATTTTTTTTTAGATTAATTTTACAAAGCCTTTAATATGCAATATACATATATTTCAGCTTTCTAGCCTCAGAAGATTAGAGCAAGAGAATACTGATGTTGCCCAAAGGCTAAGGGAGGTCATTGTCCGTGGCGAAGCCCTTCTTGAGAGGATCCAATCTGCTCTATCTGATATATCTCAATCACAGATCGATATGCAACGACTTGATCCCAATTCAGAACCTCAAGTATCATCCAAGCTACCTTTTTCTATATGAAAACTCCTCTTTTATGAAGATGCTATCAATCACACACTTCTGGACACCCTAAATTCAAGTTCAAAATTCCTTAAAATCAGTTTGCATTCTGTAACCGAGTCGAGTCTTTAAAACAAGTATGGGATATTCTTATCAAAATTCAAATGCCATCATTTGCAATTCATGAATTGAACAAATAATTCAATACCTATTTTTTCATAATGATTTAATTTTTCATAAACTCCAGAGTCAATTTACAATACTTAATTCAACCATATATACTTTATAGTTATTACCTATAATACATATATGTAGTATTTGTAATTTCAATTTGTATAATAATATAAGGTTTTAAAAATAAATAGTTTCTCCATTTGTATATCCATTTGTTTTTTAATTCCACCAAAATATTGTACACATAATACATACAAACGATAGTACTATTGTAGTACTACTATCGAGTATCGTACAATGCCTTCTTAAACCTATAATATTATAATCATTGATAAATAATTACAGAGTAAGAAATGTTGATTAAAAATATAAATATGAACGATATAATATTACTATAATTAAGCTTAAAATGCGATTGGCTGGCTTTGAAATCTCTGAAATATTTTGTTTTTGTAAATTCTACATTGATCAATTAGAACTGAATAGATTGCTTCAAGTTGAGTCTGTTGAGATTAGTTGAGTGTGCCTCGACATTGGCTTGAGCCACACAAGCATGGAATCTTTTCATCCTCAATAGGGAATTTGTAGTCGTATGTAATCTCCTCATTCATACCAATGGCCACCTTTGAGTAGATGACAATCTTCTTCCTACCCTCGATGGTTATGATTTTGGCATAACAATTGGGCTGGAAATTATCATACAAAGAAATATAAAATTACATGCTCAGATATTAACTTATGTATCGTCGTTCAATTCTACTATAAAATACTTACCGTGCAACTATGATTGATAAACCGAGAAAGATTTCCTGATCGAGTAGCGTCAATGACAGTTTCAGTGTCCACCCGAAATAGGTAGGATGACCCAATCCCCACCGCCTCATACTTCTTCTCTCTTACATCTGCCACTGCTGAGCGGATCGCTTGACCCACATATTCAATGACCATCTCATCAGCAGCTATAGACTCTGCGGCAAAGAGTCCCCAATCATGGATGGGGGATTTTGCAAATCGAAGAGACTTTTTCCTGAATTTCAATTGAATTGAATTTAAGCAGGTCAGAGTCCAGCTCATTTCCAAGTGCATTCAGGATTCGTCGTTGATTCGAACGCATTTCTCTTGATATTGTATGCATTTTAAGGGTTCGGGTTTCGTGGGAGGGGGCCAAGCCCAATTTTTCTTCGTAAATTGCTTGATTCGCTTTTTGTCGTCGTTTCTCAATGATATTGTACTTGTAATAACCCTCGGTACGAACACAACCACGAGGTATGAAACCTACGTGAGCTTGACCGATTGAGGGAGGGGTGTGGAGAGGGAGGAGTGAGCGGGTAGGGGGTCCATTGAACAGACTTTAGCCAGGAATACTGGAAAAAATTATATTTACAGTTACATCCCAAATAAAAGTCTACTATATATGTATTGTATGTAGAATGCACTTACTTGAGGGCCATCGAGCGTTGTGGAAAGTAGTTGGAAGCTCTGTCTGATGTAATTATAGTCCTCCTCATCGAGTCCAGAGTGTAGAAACTCGTATAGAACCATCTCCTTTTCTCCCTCACTCCTTGGTTTGAATACAACCAAAGGTGGAGGTGAGGGAGAAGCATAGACAGGGCTCTCGACCTTTGGTTTCCTCTTTGTAATCCTCTTTTTAAGCGTCACCTGCTTCAGAATTGCCAATTTCTCTCTCTCTGAAGCCGGTGTTTGATCATCAGATTCGGATTCATAGGGTGGCGGACGATCCTCGATCAATTTTAAAGTAATTATGGTCAAAGAGGTGTTCCAATTCAGTTAGGGGTTGAGGGGGTGGACTTGGCTCTTTTATTACATCCTCTCTAACCTGCTTGAGGTCTGCCGTAAGCTTTGGACTAATCTCCTTCTTCTCTTCCTCTTTCTTCTTTTTGTTTTCTTTTTCACTCTCGGAGAATGTTCCAGCATCAGAAATACTTTTTAAAAATTAAATACATTATAAATATAGGCCCTAAACAAGTTTTATTGTAAATAATGATTCAAGTCACCTTTGGGCGGATAGGCGCGATCCATCATCATCAGACTTCTTTGAGGAGGGCGAGAATGGTTTCACAGAGATCAGGGATTCACTATCACTATCTGAGAATGAACTAGATGAGGATTCCGATGAAGAAGCTGGAAATAAAATTAATCATGCATTAAAAACATGTGTTTACACCCAATAAATTATGGTTAGGGCTAAGTAGCGTGAAATTTATAGAGTAAAAATAATTTAAAAGGGTTTTATATTGATTTAAAAATTAAATTACATATTTCGGATGAAAGACTGATACGCCGAGCCCGCTTTCTCGTTATTTCCTCCTGTTCAAGAAAGGCATAGGTTTTTAAAATAATTGACATTTATTTACGACATTCATACCTTTTCAGAATCTGACTTTTCACTCTCCTCGCTATCTGATTGTATTCTTCTTGGAGGTGAAGGTGTAGGGAGTTTTTTCTGTATTATATCAAAATTAATATTCTATTTCTTTTATGAAAAAATTCAATTACAATTACTCTATAGTTGGGAAGTTTGGGGATCCTAGCCCGAATTATATCATTCAACCTAGACTCTCCAAATAGATTATTAATCGTCGAGCGGGGTGCATGAGCTGCAGACTCTGCCGTCTTCTCCTGCTGCTTAAGTTGGATTAGAGCTTCATTCTCCTGTACAAACAAATGTATTAGGATGAGCATTAAAATTGAGGAATGAGGCTTGGAATTACCTTTTGTTCTTGTTCACGATCGTGCCACCACTCTTCAAACCGTTTATATGCTACATTCTCAATGATCCTCTTTTGTAAATCCCGATGTATAATGTATTTCAAGTCATTATAAAGCTTTTCGAGGGCGGCGCTAATTGAAAAAAAGGACCATTAAATCCAGTGCATCGTATTATTACTTATATATGAGAATATTACTCTGTTATAAGTTTTTCAACATGCTCCTCTCGGATCTCCTCGCTCTCTTCCTCTTCCTCACCCTCCCAAGTGTCAAGGTCTGGGGGAGGTGGTGGTGGTGGAGGAGGTACAGGTGGAGGTAGAGGAGGAGCAACTTGAGGAAGTGGTGGTGGTGGAGGTGGTAGTCCATTTCCATTAGCCCAGGGTATGAGATGAGGAGGGAAAGAGTGGAAAGAAGGGTGATAATTTGGTGGTAGATTGTAAAATGGTTGATTTTGGAGGGGGTAGGTGGTAGAAAGGTTTGCGGGGAGGTTAGGAAACCCGGGTGTAAAAGCGTGGTCTTGTGGAGGGACCGTCGTAGGGAGAAAGCTCTTGTTTGTAGGGAGACGGATGGCCGTAGATTCTTCAGGGGAGAGTGAGGAAAGGGACATGTTATCATCATCATCTTCGTCCTCGTCCTCCTCCTCATCTTCCTCTTCAGAGGAATTGATGGAATCTTCAGAGATTGCGTCCAGATCAGCATCAAGAGGCCGCGGAAACTGTAGGAAATTATTAAATAAATAATATTAGGGGCAAATATTTCAAAGTAGGAGCTAAAATTGAAGTAATTTTGAAAAAAAAACGGGTGTTATGAAGAATATGACAAATAAACTCACCGTTCTTGCATCCATGATGGTGGCATTTGAGAGGAAGGGTGATGGTGGAGGAGTATTCTCCTTGTTCAGAGCTGGCTCTGCATCGACTGGTTTAAAAGTATTTTTTCTAAATTTTTTCTTGAAATTGCTCTCGACAATATCTTCAGTTTTCTTGCTATTCTCTTTATTTTTTCTCTTTCTCTTTTTGCCAGTAGGACATACTTGTGTATTATGATTGTGACTATTTGACTTGACATGGTGGGCATTCGTATGGTTTTTGAACTTGTCACTCTCGTCTTCCGACTCTGAACTGAGCCCAAATAACCTTCCTAGATCACAAGTGGTTTTACTTTTCATGAGGAGCTTAATCCGAGTGTCTAGATCCATCTTGGGTGATGCAATGAAGCTGTTAATCCTCTGTTTTTTTTCAATTTAAAAATTTAAAAATACATTTTATAGCATGCCCAAACTATTGTAAAATACGAGTACCTTTGAGGGGAGGAAAGGGGGATCTATCGCTTGAAGCATAGTTATTGACGCCTGGAACTGGACCACTTGGCCAAGGTGGTTTAGGTGCAGCCTCTGAGGTTGTAGACATTATGTAATTTGAAAGAGGGTCATCGGTGGATATGGGTGGAAAGTGTGAGAAAGGGTAGGTAGTAGAAGAAAAAGGCAGGGTCTCGGATTTGGTCGGATCTTGAGGGAGTATTATCCTAAAATAATGTTCAATTAAAGCACCTCACACACAAAAATTAATAAAAGAGTTACTCATTTTCGGTGCTCGTTTTGAGGTCAATTGTTGGTGTGCCATTTTCGACCTTCTCCTTTTCCTTCTCTTCCTTCTCTTTGGGTTTAGGTTTGGGCTCGTGCTTAGGCTCAGTAATCAGTTCATTGTACATTTTTTTGCGGGTGGCCCCTCTCGGATCGAGGAACACATCTAGGATCTTGCCCATGACGGACAATCCGTTCATTTTATCCACACAACACCTTGCGTACTTTTTTGCAGAGAAAAGCACCTTCGCGAGGCCCAAATGACGCTTTTTGACAGGGTGGTAAAAGATTGTAAGCTCCTCGTAGCTGCCATATTTTGACACCTGCAAAAAAACAATATAAAAATGAACAAATTACAAATTGAACGCATATTGTAAATTGTATAACGATATTTTAGAAATATTTTTAAAAGTTTTGAACTTTAAACCAGTTTTTTCGAAAATATTGATATAAAACACGTGTTTTTCTAATGTAAAACAATCAGTGTACTTTGTCAATTTTTTCGTGTAAAAATGCTTTAAAATAAATCATTTTAGGCACTGAACTGAACATTTTAAAAAATACACTGAATTTGAAATAGAATTGACTTGCATAAAAAATACAAAAATACAAAGTTCCAAAAATCATTTTTGGATTTTTGCAATTTTTGAAAAATGTGCAATCTGTATGGGCATAAAATAAATCTTACCAAATCCCCGAGGAAGGCCTTGTCAATATTGTCATTAATATTAGAAATGGTAACTTCAAGTGGTGGTGGAGGCCCCTCATAATTCTTGTCAACCTGCAATCGAAAAATTATATTCAAAAATAGTTTTTAAATTATTTAATTGCATTACCTTAAAATTGGGTATTTGAAACTTGAGGTCGAGACACTTTCTCTCGCGATGTGAGACCAGTTGTTTAATTCTGGGGTCGGTGGGCTCAAGGGGTGGCACTTGTTGACCTTCCACCCGATATTGTTTTTGACCACCTTTTGTCAGAAAGGGGTCAACCAATAACTTGAAATCCCATCGAGGCACCTTTCCAGGCCCAAATAGGTTGGCAGGAGTGTGCTTGTCCATGTCAAAGGGAGTGACAAGGATGGACAACCGGTAGCGATCGTGAGGTCACTTGACCTGGGTTTTCACTTTATTAAAAAAACTGGAAACACTAATTTACATTACAAAATTTTTTCGTAGACTTTTGTAGAACAAACTGCAAAGATAAATTAGTCGTTAATTTTGGTGTTTTTTATATATACGACGAATTTGACTGATTTGTCGTATTTTAATGTAATTATTATTATTATTTACAAATTACAAAAATACACAAGTTCATCGTGGAAATGCGGATTGAATTTATGTTTTTGAATATAGCCCCAGTCCTGAAGGGACATCTATATCGGGGCATTGTAGACGGGATATAGGCTAAAAGAACGGTCTCAAGCTTTAATTCTACTTTCGATTTGAATTAACTTTGTTTTTTCTGACTGGATTCGATTAAATTAAAAATTCAATAGTATACAGATATTTATATAATATATATATTGAAAGTCAGAAATTATATTTAAAATAATGAGTTTTAATTGAAATCAATATTAAAAGCCCTGAAAGTTTGTAACTTTTTAACTTATGGGCGAACTCCTTTTACATTGACGCTCGAAAATTCACCCTAACGCATAAGGTATCAAAAATTATCAAATTATAATTCGGGGATTGTTGCTATTAGTTGACATCCGCTTGACCTAGCACATGTTACGTATGTACAAAAGTTGATTCTTCTCCCCATACCATCGAATTTCCTTGATTTTAATAACGGACATCAACTTACTGCACGGGAAAAATATCATTGAAAAGCTATTGACAAGGCCTTTATGACCTAATTAACCAGCCCAACGAATTTGGACTTATTCCACTAGTATTTACCTAAAACTGCAAAAAAGCACTTACAGTCTTCCATAATACAATATATTGTAGTACATTGATAGGTATTTAATATGTGGAAGGGGGTTCATAACTTCATTATAAGAGGAAGAGACGACTCTTTAGCTTACAAAATCAAATACGATAATTAATAGTACCTAGATAGTAGATTGAAAACAGTGAATTTACCTATAAGGCTATAATATACTTGTGATAAGATCATAAGATCTATTGTGCTGTAGATAAATCAAATTGTAAAGATTTATTTTATTCCTATAAATTGACAATTTTGGCTCAAAAAATCATCAATTTCTTTAAATTACCTAATCTTTAAAAGTTCTAGTTATACCAGCTTCCTTTGATTCTGGTTCGGGTTTCAAGTCCGATCTAAAGACTTTGGTTTTAAGTTATACTTATAACTTATACCAATTACCAATAAATATATTTAAACTTCTTAAATTGTGTAGACGTGTCACGTACTTTTATAGTAGCTAAAATTATATTCTACGTATTACTACAATATTTTTGTCTCAAATACAGATAATTTAATTTTAAACCGTAAAGCTACGGATATTAATATATTAAAACTTTGCATTTAAATAATTATGCAGGTCGCCGGTTTCCGGAACTAGCAATAGCTGTACAGTTTATAAAAAATACTCATCTATCAATATAATACGGTTCCATATTATACACTGCAGGGACAGGCAAAAAGCATATAAGCATCAAAAAGCATAATCAAAAACTAATATGGATTGTCCATGCAAGACTTTGGATAAATCCATTTTACCCCAAATAAGGAAGTTTGGCAAAAATTTTCGAGCAGAAAAAGCATAAAAAGCGTAATTTGAAATCAACAGCATAATAAAGCATAATTTGGACTTTTGACCACTAAAAAGCATAATTTTAGGCAATAAAATTTAAAAAAATATAGAAATTAAAAAAAATGCCCTAAAAAAATCGATATTTGATCAAATTTTGAAATTTTTTCGCCAAAAAATCGAAATTTTTATTTAAAAAATTTATTTTCTCAAATTTTTCAAGAA
>JAAZTK010001714.1:0-13094 GCA_036507255.1 Megalothorax incertus
GGAAAAGTTTTGAATCCAAGTTGCACCTTCCTCCAGATGACATGAGGAGGATTCTGATCTTAGGGTCACGGTATTCTTCCTGTGGATTCTTCAGCGCTGTACAAGCATCAATTGGGTCCGCAACTGCAACATATCCCTAGAATTTAAGGATTTAGATTTTAGGAAGTTAGGCCTTTATTTTAGGGACTGGAATCCGGGTAAAATGATCAAATTTAATATATCAATATAAATTTATACCTTAATGGAAACATAACTCCGGATAATAGGCTCGATGATGAAGGAGGTGACGACATCCCCTGTCCGTTTCCGTTCCAGGGTCACCCTTCTTAACATTCTGGGTGGGTCCATTCCAAGAAGTAGAGAGCAAAACAAGCTCACACCTATCTGCAAAAATAAAATTTAGGTATAGATATTGTTTTATTTACCTGACTAATTAATTGAAATATTACAAATATCCGTCCAGACATTGCAATTTGGAGAAATTAAAAAGCCCCAAAAAGGGAAAAATGTCACAAGAATTAATAATATTTATTGGGCCAGAAAGATACGATCTTCCCGGAAGCCTGGAAGTTCCAGCCTGGAAGTTCCAGGCTGGAACTTTAATGAATATTAATAGCTATGTAATATTTTACGACAACGGTGCAGTGTGAGTCACTTTTAAAGTTGACTATCCTCAATTTGGTTTGGATGCACATGATTTTTCTACCTTATATTTTATACCGGGCACAATATTATGTAGTATATTTAGGTACAATTAAAGATTATATTGGCAATATAATATTGCATCCTCTGAGGATGAGTGAATTGCTAAAAACGTATTTAAACGTATTTATGGCATAATATTAAATAAGGCATAATACATAATAATAAGTATTATATCAAATGAATTTTGATAAGGATAATATGAGGAATCCGTGAAATATTATAAATTAGCCACATTATATCCCTAATATCCATTTCACTTTAGCTCACATTGCATTGATACTTCAACTGAGGTCCGAGGATGAGTTCATATAAACAACTCTTGCTCAATTTGAAAATGTTCTTTTTTATTAGCGTTTTTGGATTATTAGGTGGTAGGTACAAATACGATAATTACCTATAATAAAACGATGTATAGAAGTATATATAAACAATTAGTACACGAGCCTTATCAAGATTACAGAGATTAAAAAATAATATGCGCTTACAGGCCGTGGCCATCACTCATCAGTTCATCTTAACGATATATTGTAAGCACTTATGCGATAGGATTATCTAGGTACACTTAAATCCTCACAGTCAATTGAATTTCTTAATTAGCTTTATTTTTAAAAAAAATTAAATAGGATGCTGGAAATTAGCATCTTTAAAAGATAACACGTTTGTAGGTAGGTACACAGAGCCTTATTCTATAGACATACACACATAATTTTTGTATTTTTATTTTTATGAACTAGAAAATGTCTTGATTGACACATTTCTTTTGACTTGATTTGAGCTTAAGCTATGATTGTGAGCTGACCTCCCTCAGGGTATTTCCATTGTTGCTGACTGGCTGCTGGTTGTTGACTGGCTCAGGAGGTGACGTCGGATTATCATTTGCAGTACCAGTATTACTTTCATTTGACCCCTCCTGATATCTTATCTCATTCCAAGAGGATATGATTGATGTTTTTACAATCTTTCGCATGCAAATTGGGCAATAATTTGCATAATTGCTCAGCCAGCTTTGAATGCAATCGGAATGGTAGCCTAATTTGACGTTAATAAGATTTAATTTAATTTCTTGTAAATTTTAAAATTCTTACAATGTCCACAAGAAAGGATTGCAACTTGTTCAGTCTCTGGTTTCATCTCCTCTGCATTACAGAATTAATTAATGCTTAATTATGTCCAGAATCAATTTTACTAAATTTACCTAAGCAGATTGAGCATGATTCCTGGTCGAATTTCGGTAAATTACCCATTTGGGCGTTCGGAACCGAAGGGATTGTACTTAAACCTCCTCCTCCACCATGGTCAGATAGGCCAGAGTCATATTCCTCGTCGGAGGCTCTTGAGGGTGGCTGTAGAATTAATATTTTAGTAAAAATGATTACAAATTCTACGAAAAAGTTACCCGTAAATGAGGTTCTCGTACAGGTGCGATGAAACAGGATATAAAATACAGAAAGACCCAGTAGAATATAATTTGTAGGATGATTAGAAAGTTGTCGGTGGATGGGAGGAGTGGTATGAAGCTCCACCACCACAGGATAAAGGCAGTATCACGGTCGTTGATCCTCACAAAATAGCGCACCTTTTCCGGGTATGAGAATTTATCTTTAAGCTCCTCTCCATCGGCGTTGGAGAGGAAGGAGGCGTGGAGGACACCAAAATCTTCCAGACGCTGAGAATCAATTAAATTAATATTCTAATACTAAATACAAATAATTAATGGCATTTACCATCTCTGGGATGGTGAGGGAAGGTCGTGAGGAGTTGACCTTTTCGTTGTAGATGAGGACCGCGTAAAAACCCGCTCGTCCCGCTTGAAGCATCTTCATCTCAAATCCACAACCTCCAGAGGACATTAGTAGGATTTTATTGTTGGGGTCACGGTCAGATCGAGGAGGATTGGTAAGCTTTGAACAGGCATCCACGGGGGCTGCAGTTGACATGTAGCCATTAATCTCGAAAGGCGACCAGATGACCTTTTTTAAAAAAGATTTTAATGAATAATGAATAAATAAATTAATTAATATATTACAGGTTCATGGTAAAATGAAGTTTCAAGGCTTCCATTCCGTTTCCGGATGATGGAGAGGAGGCGGGTTGGTCTCGGAGGATCGAGGCAGATGAGGACAAAGAAAAAGGCACCGATGGTGGCCTATAAAAATTCATTTCTCAGATTAACATTTCATAAATCTATAAAATTTGACAATTAGTAAATTACCAAACGCTGGCCAGAGGTTTGTGGGGCCATTTGTGGTCAAAGGTCGATTAGGTCATTGATTTTAAAACGCTCTTTCAAAAGAATGTACTTGTATATTCCTTTATGCTTCAATTTATTAATTTAACACTCTAAATTTGGGTGAATTCGAGTTCCAAACAAGTTAATAATTAAAATTAAAAAATAAAAACAGTTCAACTTTCCTTTAATTTCATTCCATTTTAAAAAGTGGGGTATTTAACGAACCAACTTAATTTATATTGCCATTTATTAAGGCATTGTTTTAAACTTGATTCATTGCATATAAAATATTATACTTATATGCAAATGAACTTCAGAAGCACCTTTTTCCAATAAAAAACTTTATTCTTCAACAATTAATTTAACAATCTGGCTTATTCCGCCTCATATTTACTTATCCGCACAAGTTGTAAACACCCTCTCTAAAACTGTATAAAAAATGTAATGCTTGTAGTAGTAGTAGTATCTGTATAAGACTTATCCTTAGGATTAATAGAGTTTTTCAGCTGATAATGAAGGTCAGAGTGAGTAGGAATAGGCAGATGGTGCGCGTCAGAGCTGCTTCAAACGGTGCACAAAATTTTGAAGATAAATCTCCGAAATATTTTTGTAAAAATTCAATAAATATTAGAGATTATTCCAAAACTCCCAATTGATATTTGAATTACCAATTTCCTAAATGTGATAATTTGATTAATGCTTCTTACTTGAAAAAGTACAGATTTGTTTGAAGCCAAATAGGCCCCAAGTTCCCAACTTGCATAGTACAACTGTCTTCGTATCTTATCATTAGATAAATATTAATATAAATGACCTAACCTGACCCTAGAATTCTGCTTGGTCGAAGTCTGGCTCATAGATCTGAGAGAGTTCCTCAACCTTTCAACTCAAAATGCAAAATTAAGATAAATCGAAACTGCTGTATTTGATTTATGTTTGCTTTATTAGTAAAATGTGTGCAAATACCCTACTTTGTATTTAATCTATAATTGAAATTTGCATAATATTAAACTACCAGTAGTATTATGCAAATATTGGAATGCAAATGCCGTTTATCAGTAAAACAGTTTGTTTGCACTACTTTTATGTACAATTATCCATTAAAAAACTGATCCTGAGCTTAATGTTAAAAGGGACATTTTGTAAGGGACGCACTATCATTCTTCAGGAGAAAGGTTTGTTAATTCCCAATTCCCTTTTCCGGAAATTCGTAGCTGCTTCCGATGGAATTTCTTAAGGGTAGGTCGATGTGCCACAGAGAGGCAAGTTATTCCCAATCTCTCGCACTCCTTATATACAATCTCCTCCATGTCAGTCGGAAGAGCCGAGGTAGCCTTTTAAAGGTCATTAAAAAATGATTAAAAGCTTTTATATTTGAGAAATTCAAAATGATACCTCATCAAGGACGGCTAATTTTGGTTTATGTACAAAAATTCGTATGAAACAAAGACGTTGAGCTTCCCCTGGAGAGAGGTTGTCGAAGAAAGTCCAAGGCAGTTGTGAATCAAGACCTCCCACCCTTTCTATAAGGGTACCAAGATCAACCAGTTCAAAATATTTTTGAATTTCTTTGTCATCCTCCAAGTGCACACTCGTCGTCTCAAGGGGGAAACAGATTTGATCGCGGAGGGATCCGGATGTCAGGAAAGGTTTCTGTGTGAAAAAGAAGGCACCTTCGGGTCCAGGCGCCAGGAACCTTGACACAGACCCCCCATGACTCCAGAGACCTCGGAGGACCCTAAGAAGGGAGGATTTTCCCGCTGAGGATGGGCCAACAATTATCATCGGTTCTCCTAACCGAATTTCGAGGCTGAGGTCACGGACAAGTACCTGTCCATCATAGGGTGACTCGATTGTGACTTTGGTCAGCTTGAAGGCTAGTGGATTGGGAGAAATTGGGATTGGTGCGGAAATATATTGATTTCCGCTGCCGACAAGGTCAGCCATTACAGAGTTTAATTGCTCTTCAGCGGCATTTAGCTTATCAAACCCCTTCTCAGGCTTCTTGTCCTTGAGGTCAGAGGTCAATGAAAGTTTAGGCTCTTTCCTGGGGTCAGGAGTATCATCATCCCCTTCCTTTTCGTTTAAATAATGCATCCTCTCTACGAGTTGGACAATACGATGGCATACTCCGGCTACCTCTGTGAAATTTCCAAATGTTTTGATGAGGGATGTGAATTGATAGATGAGATAGAATGTTACAAAAACATTTTTGGAAATTAGGCCGGATAGTTCAGGGCTTGAGAGATGGTCAAGGGCTCCTGAAAAGATGGGGATTGACATGAGAAGGTAGGAGAGGATTGAGCCGAGGTAGATAAACAAGTTGACAGAGGTGTTTAGGAGGTATTGTCGAAGGTAGAGCCTGAATTTATAAATTAGAGACGGTTTTACAAAGTAATTAAAAATAAATTGAGATAATCTACTTGAATTGGGTGTGTATGAGGAGGTCCAGGGATTTTTTAAGACGACCACCCTGGATTGGGGCAGCATCCAGAAATGCAATTGGTTCGGAATGAACTCGAATCATCATGTGATTAAACCGGAAATCTCCTTCGCGTTCCTCGAGTTTCACGACGTACGAAACAATTGGATTCATTATATATTTGTTGACGATGGCGGAAACGATAAAGTAGCCAAAGCAGGTCAAGAGCCCTGGCCATCCGGTATTGACAAAAGTCTGGTACGAGTAGTAAATGATGGTCACCGGTGAAACAACGAGCTTGACGAGAACTTCCGAGTAGTTATCTGTAAATTTGTCCACATCCTGTGTCATCCTACGCCAAAATCATATTAAAACTTGGAAAATTCAAGAATATTTTTTTTAAATACCGCTGATCCGGATTGTCAATATTCTTATCGAGGATATTGAGGTCATAGTAGGTAATATCACGGAGGTACAGCCTATGAAGGAACCCGCAAATGAGTTTCCGCCACTCGACGGTGAGTACTTTTTGAATGAATGCCTTTGAGCTTGATGCGAATGACACAACGGCAATTACGAGGATCGCCCCTGGAATAGAAATGATGGGTCAATGTCATTATATGTACGTCATTATTAATAAAATTATAGGAATTACAAAGGGTCTGCTTGATGAAGGCGTCCAAATCTTTAGCGGTGAGGACTTTGAAGAACTCTGAAGGAAGGACTCCCATTTTAAAAATCATAAATTCCTGGAACAGCGCCACCAGGATTAAAACAAGGGTTATCCCAGCAGAAAATGACCATTTCTTCATAAACACTTTGTGCAACCGGAAGAACCTTCAATGCATAAATCAATCAGACCATTTACATTTAAAATTTTAAATAATTTATTACCTCTTGAGGAATTTGGCGTCAAATCCAAACTCCTCCTCGGGTGGATCATCTTCATGACCTGGTGGTCTCAAATTGACCTGTGTGTAAGTGGGAAGGGCTTCAGCCATTTTCAAAATTTAGGTAGGTACTCTTGATGGCCAATACAGTGGGTATTTAAATTTTTAAACCGACATGTCTGGCCAACTCTCAACTTTTCCAATGAGAATCACAATGCAATGGCTCAAAATCACCGTGAGCAAATACAAATTTATCTGTTTATTAATATGCCCTTATCTCCAATTGTAAATTCCAATCAGGGTCCCTTATATAAATCAATATAATAATATATCTTATTTTGATGCAAAGATAAATTTGTTTGAAACAATGCAATCTAACACAATTTAACCCTTTTAAATCCATATATCACAAACCGTTGAAAGGGCATATCAAGCTACATTTGGAAATAAATTATATTTGAGTGTATTAAAGGACTTATCATGGAATCTGGATTAGTTTTATTTGCTCCTTAATCCTTGTCCAAATCACACTTGCTTTATTATCCTAGTCTAGTATTTACTGTTACACGATACAATTTTAGACAAAATATGTACAATTTGTTGCCAAATATTTCAATAAGTGTCATCCTTCGGATTCTCTGGGTGCATTTCAACCCTGAAAACAAATTAGAAGTAAACCTTTGACCTCAAACATCAATATTTAAATTAAAAGTGAGTACCCTGGAAAAGATCCCCAGCTAAAAGTGCGTCCCTTTGTGCCCTTATCAAGGCCCTCGAGCTCCTTCATCTCTTCTGAGGTCAGGGTAAAGTCAAAAACCTGGAAAAGCAAGTTTAATTACAGGTTAGGTTTATCCTTAAAGAATTGAACCTCCAAGTTTTGTCGGATTCTTTGGGGGGAGGTGCTCTTAGGGATGACAATCACTCCCAATTGGGTTGTAAACCTGATAAGGACTTGACCTGGAGTTTTCCCATGTTTCTCACTAATCCTCTTTACCACAGGGTCATTCAAAATTCCAGGGTCATTGAATTTCCTGTATTTTATTTATTTTAAACTTAATTTTTGATTTTTTTAGTGTCTTACATTCCCCTTTTTTCGTACAATTCCTTTCTTCCGGGGGACCCAAACGGGGCATAAGCGGTGACACTGATCCCATGCTTCTTACATACCTCCCTCAAAATCTTTTGCTGGAAATACACATGGAGTTCAATCTGGAGATTGGCCGGCTTGATCCTCGCACATTTAACCATCCTCTCGATCTGAACAGAGTCAAAGTTGCTGATGCCAATGGCTCTGGCCCGACCAGCGTCCACCTCTCGCTCCATCCCGCCCCAAATCCCTTCAAGGTCCGTCGCAGGGTCAATTATGCATTTGCCATCAGCTCCTCGAGGGAAAATATCCAAGTCAGAAGCTTGCCTGAGAAACCCAACAGGCGAATGGACAAGGTAGAGGTCAACGTAGCTCAACTGGAGATCCTTAAGGGACTTTCCCAAGAATTCTTTAACCCTGTCAGGTGTCATTGCAATCATAGGGAGCTGTAGAAAGGTTATATTAATATTAGAAATTTAAATTGACTAAAGAAAACCACCTTTGTGACAATGAAAAGCTCTTCCCGCTTGACCTTGCCAGAATCCAGCCACTTTTTAAGGACTTTTCCAATTGATTTCTCATTTAGATAATTGTAGGCAGTGTCAATATGCCTATAGCCGGCGCTAAGAGCTTCGTCAAGGGCTTTCTCAAGCTCCTCCGTGTCAGGGCTCTGAAAAAACGATGGTTTAAATTTTTAAAAGTATGAACTAATTTACTCAGGATCAATATTCAATACCTGCCAAGTTCCAAGGCCTACGATGGGCATCTTTGCCCCGTTTGGGAGCTGGATTGAAGTCATTTTATGTCAATTTTTGCTAGATTTGCCAAAAATATTTTTACAGGAAAAAGGCAAATTGTTCCAAAAATGCGAATGGAAATTATGTGCAATGGGTACTGGAGAATGGAATAGAATGGGATTGCCGGCAGTAGTAATATCTAGGTAGTAGTAGGGTAGTTATACGTAACCTACTCGTTGAGACATGAGTTTTCAATTTACATAAGGAGGGAGAGAGTGAGAATGATTATCAGTTGACAATGCATCAAGCACTCAGGATAAATAGTAATTTCGATCAATATAATTGTAGTAGTAGATATTGCATGCATATTGTATTTTAGTACAATACCTGTGTATATAGGGAGATATGTTAAATAAGGAGACCTTGAGGACTTTTTGCCTACGGGCTAGGAGCATCAGTAGTATATTTACCAATAGATAGATAGAAAATTTTATGTTTGTCCATTTTTATATTATAATTTATATAATATATCTAATAGATATGAGTCCGCAAATGTTACAACTAGGTAATACCAATTGGCAATTACTTATAAGTTATATTACATCCTAGACTCCTAATAGGTAGGTAATAATTGTAAGAACTTTATGTGAATTTGATGTTTTGAAATTGAATGCTTTATTTACGAATTATAATGAAATGTAGAAATTGCCTAAAGATATTAAATTGCTTAAAGTACCTAAGTATTTAATGAATAAAGAAATACCCTGCCACTTGGGAAGGTTCATGGACTTGACCTGAGATCAAAAAATACCTTAACCCTTAATCATAAGAGTAGAAAATATCATTTATAGTTAGTTTATCCGTTTGTACGTTTGTAGTAGTATCAGTAATTTAAATTAGATATCATGATCATGTGTTTATCAAAAGATACTATTTACTCCTCCTTGAAGATCTCCGAGGGCTGGTCGCAGGGGAGGACCCAATTAATATTGAATCATCCATAATAGTACCCCTGTCTCGATCCTCCTCCTGTTGGGTTGCAATCCTCCGGTTGTTAGCCTGCTTTTGCTGCTTCTTGACCTTCTTTAGAAGATCAGGGTCTTCTTGGAGGTGTTCTTTTTGGATAAACTCTTTATTGGAGCATCCAATTTGAGGGCACCTGTACATATTGCAATTAGTTAAAAAGAATAATAGAATTTAATTACATAATTACTTACCTAATCTTTTTCCCTTTAATCAGCTCAAGCATGGCAGCTTTTCCGTAAATGTGATTACAAATGCTGTTTCGAATTGGGTCTGTTAGGGGCTGTTTTGTAATTGGATCAAAAATAGGTATCATTTCCTCAGCCTTTTTCCCTCGAGAGCTGCTTGGATTCTCCAGGTCCATTGCTGATTCATCCAAGTCTGTTCCTTCGTCCTCTGAACTTCCAATGTCAGTGTCTACTTCTGAATATAAGAATAAAATCCATTTAGCTCTCAATAATTCAATTAACTCAATTTTTATTTATACCATTTTCAACGCTATTTAGCTCCTTCTGGAGTTCTTTAAATATTGGATGCTTCTTCAGATCCTGATCTCTCAGCCCTTCGTTGAAAGCCTTCATTTTTGCTTGAGATTTCTATAATTTTTAATCATTCGTAAATTATTAATGTACAATTTACAATAAAAATATTATAACGAGTTACATGAGCAATATCGTCACAAGCTTTCAATACATCAGCAGACTCGAGTAGTTCAGCAGCATTGGGTTGTTTGAGAGCCTCCCCTCCTGGAATCTCTGGCATTTCCTCAACAGTTGCATCCACAATCTTGCCACTCTCTAAATAATTAACCTCGGACCTCACCAGCTTGAGCATCTGCTCTTCGAGCTCATCCACGTACTGTTTCCGCTCGGTATCTGCAATTTAACAAGTTTAATTTAGAATTGGAATTTCATACATTTTAATAAACTACTCACCATCCTCGGTCAATTTTAACAACTCTTTTCCGAGACGAATGATATGTTTCATGGCATAACGGATTCCCCCGATGGTAGTATCTGTGGGTTCTCCATCACTGATGTCAATGTTCTTCAAAAGGTTTGCAATATTTGTTGGCATCCTGACTGTCCCTGAGACTCAAGAGCCGCTTATTTTTTTAAAATTAAAAAATATATTTTAATTCCGATTTTCAACTAAAATACTAGAATTATCTTACCTTTTCTTTTGTAAATGAGGTGCCTGAAGGTCCAACTTGATGACCTCACACTCTAAACAATTACCTGACCACTAAGCTGGTTTTGACAATAATTTCCTGTCAATTTTTGTCAACTTTTACTTGCTTGCAATTTCGGTTTATCTTGGACCCAATCCCGCTAAAATGGGTAGAATTTAGCATCTCAAAATATCCCAAAAATGTCAACAATTGTGGACAATCTTGCAAAGTTTTAATTAATTAGAACTTATTGTTTAATGCAGATTTAATAATAAATTAATTTGTAACATGCTAAAGATTATTGAAGTCATTTTGTACTAATTGCCTTTATTTATTCTCCAAAACCGAACCATATGTGCCATACAATTTAAATTCAAAACATTTCATTGCATTGTAATTGTCATTAATTTGACATTTGATTAATTAGGTAATTTAAAAATAGTTCATAGTTTTAATTAGGATCATCTCTACATTAGATAGGTACAAAGTATTCAAAGGTTATTGTAATTAGAAAATAAAATATTAAATATAAGTAGGTAAAAGGTTTTTTTTTTTTTTTTTTACTTGAGAGAAAGATTTAAGAGGATTTAACAAGGTTTTAAAAATTAAAATAGAGGAAATATATCTCCAATTTAGGAGGAGGTGGCCATAAAAAGGACAACTTAGTTGTCCAAGACCACCCCCTATTAAAATCAAATTAAAGAGATTGGTGTTTACTTTCATGTGACATGTCAAAGGCCGAACTCAAATTTGACAAGGAGGATGACCTCATACTCGTCTCGAGTCCGCCAATATGCCCATAACTTGATCGCTCTACCCCATTATTTTAATAAGGTTAAAACAGGGTCAGAAAACCTTAGAATATTAGGTTAGGTTAGGAACAACCTCAGGAGGGGAGCGAGTGACCTCCTAACCCTCCGAGATTACACGAGCAAGTGAAGGGCTCCTCGACGCGTTCTTTAGAATTCAAATATTAGGTAAAGTTGGGGCCAAAAGAGATTCATTGAAATTGAATTAATAAAAATTTAATTATTTAATTACCAACTAGTAATTATATGGCTAATTAATACAATTTTAATTGAGGGAATTACAGTGTCTCTTATAGAGTATTTAATTTGTATTCTGTCAAAATGAACAAAGAGAGAAAAATATTTATTTACAATTTAGGAAGGTCTGTAATCTCAAATTAGCAATTTAAATTAATTAACAAGTACGAATTACATACTTTAATCATGACTAAATATAATGAGATTTAAATGCAAATTAATTAAGCAACTCAAAATTATTAATACAAGGATTCCTCAGGGTCAATTAATACTACGAGTATTGCTTTGCAATTTAACAGACTTTTTACATATATGATAAACTCTGAAGTCTGAATTTATGAAAAATGATTTTAAAGAATTATCTTTGCTCTCAAACCTAATAAGTACGAATTGATAAATGCTAATTATTGAGCTTATGAAAATTATAGAACTGTAATCAATGAAGTAATCTCTCGAATTCCTCTGCAAAATCCTATCTATTTAGATAAGAATATCATTAAGGCTTGCTCGTGTCGCTAGAGGTGGACCCCTTAATGTCCAGTTGTCCCATCTTGGTGAGGATCGACTCGATTGTGGACCCAGCTTTGACCTCCATGACCTTGTTGCCTTTGATCAGCTCTTGGAGCTTCTTTTCCGCCCTCTTTAAACCTCTTCTATGCCGGTGTACTCTGCGCTTTTTCTTTGCTTCCTCCTTAGCTCCTCCCACTTCCTGACCAGCCGTGGATGCCACTGCAGCTACTCCTCCGAAGTTAGCAGCGCATTTTGAAAAGATTATCCTTCAAGATACAAAAACAAAATTACAGTTGCTCTATTCAAGTAAATTTAGGGTAGAGTAGTACCTATTTTCAGTGGCCGTGGGGAAAATAAGCAACCCAATTTTGGGTTTAGCAGGAATAGGAGCTGGAGCAGGAGCCTGAGGAGGAGGTGGAGGTACCACCTTCTTCTTGGGCCGCCTCTGACCACCTTGTCCAGCAATTCCACCACCACCGGTGCAGTCCTTCGAAGGGAGTCTCTGACACATTTCACAAAGCTCCCTTTGATGACCCTTGTTATTCTTGCTGCCTCCTCTGTGTTGCAAGGGATCCTGAAAATTGTACAAAGGAAGAATATAAAGTCTGTGTTCTTTTTGATTCTTAATTATCCAATTTTGCCTACCTGTCTATAAGGATAGATCCTTATTGCGCAGACTTCACAGTCTTGTCCACAATTCTTCCAGCTCCAGGCCGAGGTCCATTGTCGAGAACATTGGATGCAAATGAAAAACCCGTAGGCTCGCCTATTAATTTATATTTAAAATTTAATTTTTATATCATTTATTAATTGTGGTGCTTACAAGTTCCCTTGATAGGGAGTTGACCCACAGACCTGTAGCAATAAATGACAATTAATTAAACTTGCTTAAACAATTACAACAAATGACGAACCGATTCATATGGGGTCAAAAACTTTCGACATTTGCCACAATTTGTCCCTCGAGCTCCGGATTTCTTGTTTGAAACCCATTTATGACCACAGTCACAAAGGAAATGGTGGAACCTGTAGAATAATATTAATTAATTATATTTTTAAAATATAATTAAAATAATTAATAAACTAACCTGTATAGGATAACCACACCATCCTCCTCAACATCCCCACCACCTTGACCTTTGCAATTAGCGGCAACCAGTATATCCCGCTTCCGGTTGAATTTACCGAGGATTTTTTCCAGAATTATCTGATTTGTCATATTGCGATTGTTGAATTGTACCAAAAATGAGGTCAAAATTTTAAAATTTAAATT
>JAAZTK010001715.1:0-13087 GCA_036507255.1 Megalothorax incertus
TGGATCCCATCACCCGATCCTCATCCCAACTGGAACTCGGATGGCAGCGTCCAGAGCCCGAAATCCGTGGGATCCAGGTTGGGATGAGGATCCGGGGTGGGATAAGAATGACTGGGATTTTCCCAGATATTTCAAACTCATCCCATTTCAATCCCAAACCGAGTTTCAGATCCCAAATTTACCCGGATCCCAACTCGAATGAGTTTGATATTGGGATTTTCCGGATCCGATGTCCCGATCCGATCCGATTTCAGATCCCATCCCCAATCTTCTAAATGCTTAATTAAAACTTACAGATTTAGAACTCTGTTTGAAGATTTATTTCTTTTGGACTTTTCATTCGGAGTTGCCATTTTGGTCCAATTGGCTTTTAAAATTATGAAATTTCAATTGAAAGTATTGTCGAAAATGGATGTAATTTATTTTGATGATGAAATTGATGATATTTTGCAAATTAGGAGTGTTTTTGAACCTGTCTGATCTCGTAATATAGCTAATATATTAGGTGAAATGAGCGAAACCCCTATTTATTTCAAATTAAATGAGGTTAGCATATAGATCGTATTCAAATGACTCGCGATCCGAATCATTATATATGAATGGAATGGTCTTATCACTTTAATTAGAGATAATTATGCAAGTTTTATATTAATTTCATAGCCCTAGCCATTAAATATACATTTTAATATACAAATGACGCTTCCAATCCATTTGTTCGCACACTTGAACCTGTCAGGAGTGATCCCCCTTATCAAATGGGGATTTTTTGTGGGATTTAATTCAAAAAGTGGCCTTAAAGACCCTTGAAAAAGGCCCTTTTTCATCATATTAATATCTAAATTGCTTATATAACTCTAAATTGCAATATAATATCAATAACTTGTCCAGGAAAGATCGAAAGATCTTTTTTTGACGGAAAGAGATTGCAAAAATGCAAGTTTGTGAGTTGGAGGTGTCACGTAAGCCCACCCAGAGATGTCCACAGAGTTCTTATCTTATCAAATAGCTTTAATTAAGTATTCCAAGTATTTATTTATATATAATTAATTAATTAGGGTAGTTTTGATCGACAATAACTGTGAATAAACATCATTTTTGAACGTCATGAGCCCCAAATAATCAGTTTATGGCCACCACCTGCGAGTCCATAGGTCATTCATCAACTTTATATAATTTGTAATGATTCATTGCAGATATTTGAATTAATTGGGGGCGAATAATCATCAGTTTAATTAATTAATTAATTAATTATTAATTAAATTTAATTAAATTGCAAAAAAATAACGTCCAAATGGGTAGGGGCGCTAAAAAGTGCGACGGCGGGAATCCAGTAAATTTCAAAAATCCACATTCTTCGAATTTGAATTTTTTGAAAAAACAATTGTCGGTAATTGTTTTTAATTGTTTTTAATTGTTTTTAATTGTTTTTAATTGCAACAATTAATTAATACTGCTCTTTTGTATTAGGTGGACCCCGTATAACGTAAGGATCATGATGTCAAGGACTGGGGAAGAGATTGAGGACGAGGATTCTTCAAGTTCCGGTTCCTCCGGAGGTTCGGACCAAGAAATGGATAAAAACGGAGGTGGTGGTGATGGTGGAGGCTCCTCTGATGATGAGGACATGGACCTGGAGGAGAGTCAAGTGGTAAAGAAGCTGGAGGAAATCAATGAGAAGGTGGGTGGTTCAAAAAATGACTTTTTTAATTGTTTTTGAGCGAATGACAATTGTTTTTTTAATTTTAATTGATTTTGGTGACAGCTCCTCGATGAACCTTATTCGTATGACCTCCGGGTGACCCAGATTGGGCTTTTGAAGAGTGTCGGGGATTTGGACAAAGTGAGGGTGGCACGGGAGAGGATGGCTGAGATTTACCCGTTAAATAAAAGGTTGTGGTTGGACTGGGTGAGGGATGAAATGGCACTCGTGTCCACCCCGGAGGAACGGGAGGCTGTCAAGAGCCTTTTTGAAAGGGCTGTCAAAGACTATTTATGTAAGTAAATTAAGCATTACCATTGGGAAGTAGGGCTGGGATCTGGAACCTTTTTTTCCCACCCAAATCCGATCCCAACTCGGATTGAAATGGGAATCCGAGTCTGGGATTCGTCCATTTCGGGATTATGGAATATATGTAGATTTATTCTCATCCGATTCGGCTCAAAGCAGGGTTGGATTTTAGTGGATTTTAAATCTGATTCTGTCGGATTTGCATTTTTTATCGGATTTCAGATTAGAATTCGGATCAAATCAATCCCAGTTCGGATGGAACGGAATTGCTCCGAACGTCTCGGATGGGATTTTAATTTATTTGAATCTGAACCAGTTCCATTCAGTCCCGATTGCCAATTTTTCGGATCCGATCTCGGATCCGAATTTTCAGATTGAGCCAAAACAATCTGAAATCCGTTCCTCGGATCGGATCCGACACAAAAACGGACAAATTCTTGCAATTTTTTCACTTTTACGGAATTTGTGCGTTTTTTAAAGGATTTTTTAAGGTTTTTGACGATTTAAAATGTCCAAAAAATGTCCCATAAAATCCGAATTCGGGATTTTTCGGATTCAATCCGATCCTCAGATCCCAGCCCTACAGATTTAATTACGGCCATTGAATAATCTGAATATTAACATGTATTTTTATCGGATAGCTATCGAAATTTGGGCAGAATATATTCAATTTACCCTGGGACAATTGGGGGATGAGGTTGATGGCGAGGGAGGCAACGGTAGCAGCCTCGAGGACAAGATTGAGGATTGTCGGAACCTATTCGAAAGAGCCCTATCCTCCTGTGCCCTCCACTTCACGGATGGATCCGTTATCTGGAATTCTTATCGGGATTTCGAGGCATCCCTCGTCGGACTTTGCGGGTCGGATCCGGTCAAAGAACGTGCCCAATTCGAACGTTTTGAGTCCATTTGTAAACGACATTTCAAGCTACCCATTAAGGATGTGGACAAGAGTTGGGAAGAGGTCCGGGATAAGTTGAATTGGGATCAAGGGTTCCAGGTGGAATTCCGGAAGACCCTGGACAGGGTTAAGGAGCTCGAGATTAAGGAGAATGAGATTGTAAGGCTATACTTTATATTTAAATACGTTTTAAAAACGTTTTTGGCTAATTTTGGGATCTTTTTTGGGATTTTTTAGGCAAATTGCACGGATGAGGGAACAAAAGTGGGATTATATCGGAGCTATATCGAGGAGGAGATCAAAAGGAAGGCTCACCCATCTGTCATACAATGTAAGTGGGAATTACTATATTATAGAGATTGGGATTGGATCTGCAAGTTTACTTATCCGGAATCCGATCCCAACTCGGAGGGAAACTCGGATTGGGATTGAAATAGTATGGCGAGGATGGGATAAGAGCCGCCGGATCGCATCCCCATCCGATCCCCCATCAACCCATCCCTAATCCTAGACCCTGGATCCCATCACCCCATCCTCATCCCAACTGGACATCGGATGGCAGCGGCCAGAGCCCGAAATCCGTGGGATCCAGCTTGGGATGAGGATTTAAGGTGGGATAAGAATGACTGGGATTCCCCCAGATATTTCAAACTCATCCCATTTCAATCCCAAACCGTGTTTGAGATCCCAATTTTTTCCGGATCCAAAGTCGGATGAGTGGGATCTATCTTTGGATTGGGATCTGGAATCCGGACCTCGGATTTTCTTTTCGGATCCCAGATATTCTTTAAGAGTCGATCCTATTTCGGATTGAACTGGGATCCGTAGGTGATTGGGATTTAGGGTGATGATTTAATCCGATCTCCGAATCCTCGGATTGCATTCGAATCAATTTCAATCTGATCCCAATTTAGTTCGGATGGTAGCTCCTCCAAATCCGTCGGATGAGGTTCGGATGGGATCGGACTGGGATTTCCCAAGATTCAAACCCATCCCATTTCAATCCTAAACCCGTTTGAGATCCCAATTTTTTTCGGATCTCAATTCGGATGCCGCAAATCTTGGAATTGGGATTTCCCAGTCCAATCCGATCCTCGGATTTGGGATCCCAGCCCCAAAATCACGTGTATGCACTTGAATTTAATTAAAATTTCCTAAATTCCAGGTTTATTTGAGCGGGCAATTGAAGAGCACCCCCTCTACTCCACCTTATGGGTGGATTACATCAATTACCTGGCTAAAAACCTCAAGGTGAGTGACCTAATCATGGGGGTGGGGGAGAGGGCTGCAAGGAACTGTTCCTGGGATCTCAATATATGGATCCTGTACATGACTCAAGCGGAGAAACTCTTCCCCGAACCATCCGAAGCAAAAGAACGGGTTAAAAGTAAGCACTTTTGAAATCTGGAATTTTTATATGGCTTAAATTGGTATTTTGAACGCAGGTATATTTGAAAAAGCGCTTGTGTATCATCCATCTGGCGGTGGAGTCCCCCAACTGTGGCTCCATTACCTCGAGTTCCTCCGAAGACTGATCCATTACGAGCAAGTGAACGAAGAGGACCTCAAACTATTATTTAAAACATTTGAGGCAGCCGAAGCACATCTCTTACAATGTAAGATCCCATATATTTTAATAAAGTCTGGGATCTGGCCACCTTTTCCCCGAAATCCGATCCCAATCCGAACTGGCCATCCGTCCCATTCGGATTGGGATTGGGAGGCGGATAATTCAATCTGATTCGGCACGCGGGATTGGATTTAATTGGATTTGAATCCGATCCCGTTGAATCGGATTGATAATTTTCCGATTTCGGATTAGAATTTTGAGTTTTGAGTGGGATCAATCCGAAATTTCGGATGGATCCGATCCATCCGACTTGGACTTGCAATATTTTCATTTAAAGTTGGGATTTTATGCATTTTTCGGGATTTTTCAAAGGTTAAAAATGTTCCATCCGAAAAAAATTCGAGCATATTTTAAAATTTGGGATTTTTCGGAGCCAATCCGATCCGAGGTCGGATTGGCCAATTCCCCAAAAACCGGATTCAATTTGATGGGAGCTTCAGATTGAGATTTTTTAATACAAAACAGGATTTAAAATGTACAGATTAAGTTTTCTATCCGATCCCAATCAAGTATTTCTAACCAATCAGATTTCGGATTGATCCCACAATTATCTGATTATCGGATTTCGGATCCCAGCCTTAAATTTGACCATATATTTAATATTGTACCATTAATTAATTCTTTTTTTACAGTATTCCCCGAGCCCAATGATTCCATATGTCAAATAGTCACGTTTCGGCTACGCGTGGAGGCAAATGCACGTAAATCAATGGAGTCTACACGTGAGAAATGGAAGGCTTTCTTCGCGCGTGGATATGGGGCTTATGCGCGTGTTTGGGTACAATATCTGACCCTTGAAATCCGTTTCGGGAGCCTGAAAATAGCACGGCACGCCCTAGGGAAAGGGATGGGATTTATAACGGATGATCCGGATGGATTTGGGGATTACTGGATGAATTTTGAGCGGGATTTTGGGGATTTGGGATCTCTGGAGAGCTGTAGGGATCGGATTGGGATCGTGATTGGGAAGAAGGCGGAGGCGGAGGCGAGGAAGAAGGCGGAAAAGGAGGCGGCAAGGGCGGCTGCGAAAGCCCGGGTTGGGAAGGGGGCAAAACCCGGATTGGGATTTAAATTGGGATCAGATGGGAGCGGAGGAACTGGATCCAGGGGAATTAAACGATCCGCGGAGGAATCCCACAATAATAGAAGCTCGGATGAGATCCAGGTAACTTGAAATAATTTGTATAATAAGGACTGGGATTTGGAGGATCCCTGGATCTGATTGGAAATCCGAAGATCCCAATCCCAATCCGAAAATCCCACTCATTCCTCGGATTGGGATTTCCATTCGAATTTGGATTCGGTAGAATTTGGGATCTGAAACGGGGTTTGGGATTGAAATGGGATGAGTTTGAAATATCTGGGGAAATCCCAGTCATTCGAATCCCACCCGCATCCTCATCCCAACTTGGATCCCAGGGATTTCGGGCTCTGGCGTCTGGATCTGATGTCCAGTTGGGATGAGGATGGGGGATGGGATCCATAGTCTGGGATTAGGGATGGGTTGATGGCATCCGGCATCCGGCTCTCTGGATCCCAACCCCGCCATTCTAATTCAATCCCAATCCGAGTTGGGATCGGATTCGGGCTTAATTTAGCTTCTAGATCCCAACCTGGATCCCACTCGTCCAATTCTTACTAATCCTTTAAATGTTCCTTAGGGTAAAAAGGCCAAGACGTGTCCATCGACGGAGAAATCCCGTCTGTTCGTGAAGGGAGTCTCATTTAAGCTAAGCGAATCCCAACTTCGGGATCTGTTTGGGAAATATGGGGAAATTGTAGGTCTCCGGATCCCAGTCAAACCCAATGGGCAAACTAAAGGGATTCTTTTTGTGGATTACTCGGACGAGGTACTCTATTTTATATGAAATAAGTTAAACTCTTATTTAAACCCTTAATATTGTCCATTCTAGTCTGCTGCAGCTCAAGCAATCCTCAAGCTGGATGGCACAACCCACTGTGGCAAGACATTCTCAATAGCCATAAGTAATCCACCTGCAAAAGGAGCTCCAGGGGATGCCACCACCGCTCATGAGGACAAGGTCCATTCTTCAAGCGAATTTAAAGTTCCTCAAGCTCCGCCTCCTGGGAGGGGTGGCGGTGGAGGTGGGAGCCGTGGAGGGAGCCGTGGCGGGTATTCTCGAGTTCCTCCGCCATCCTCAGGAGCAGCCTCACAAGGGTAAGGAGCGTCGTCATTTAAACTAATTTAAATCATTGGGTTCGTGGAATGTAAGTGAACGAACCCTATACAATCGCTCTGTCTGTGCGGTCCGCCCGCCCCTCCGTAACCCCGATAACTCTCGTAATTCTTAAGGGATTTGGACCAAATTTGGCATGTAGGTGTATTGGGTCAAGGGGCAGGTCAGGGATCATTGGGGGGAGTGGTAGGGTCAAAGGGGGAGGAGTTATGGGGGATAAAGTGGGAGGAGGAATGCCGATTTGAGTCCCTATGGGTCCAATCCAGCCGAGTCTGTGTCCTAGGGGGTGGATTTGAACCCTGAATTCGAATTTGACCTTTATTTCCCACTCCGCCCACGCCCCTGACCCCTGGGGGAGGGGTCAAATCCCAAAATTCTTAATTTCTGGTCCAAAGGATTGGGGATGTGTGTGGGAGGGTGTGGATTTGACCCCTGAATTCAAATTTGGCGCTCAAAACAGTTCCACGAACCCTCCCAAGCGGCATATTGTTCACTTATTAATTGTTTAAATGAATTTCAGGATAACTCAACGGAAGCGGGTGGGAGTTTTCATCCCAAGGGCTGTACAAATCAAAAAATAAGCATTTCTACCTTCCTTACTCTATTTTTGTTCACTAAAATTAGCAATTAGGATTAAAATATTAAATAAATACTACTTTCTCAAATCTACATTATTTAAGTACTATTTCGTACGATATATAATTTAATTGTGTGTAAAACTCCAATTAAAATACAAGGATTAAATAAATACGTAAATATATATCGATATTTCATCACAAAAGGTCGATTCTTTTTAAATTTTTAGATATTTTTAGATAAATAGATGACCTCAGAGGTCAATAGAGGTCACTAGGGGTCAGTAGAGGTCATTCTCTTCATACTCGTCGTCCTCCTTGTCGGTGGTGGTGGCCACCACCACCGGTTTTTGCTTAATCTTCCCATCCGACCCCTTGCGGCAATACATTCGGTTAATCTTCTCTGCGTCCAGCGTCGACAGCTCCCTCCGTTGGCCAATCTCGACGCCATCCTCCTTCGGAACGATCGTGTCCTCATCAGTGTCATCCCTCTGGAACGCATCCGCCTTGTAATGCTAAAGGATTTAATTAGTTCCCATTAATTGGGATCATTTGTGGGATTTTAGCGGGATTTTTACCATCACGGATCCATAATCATAAGCAGTTTGGTAATCATAAGACTCCGTTGACACATATTTGCGAAAGTTTTTGTATTTATCTACGCAAAAAAAACAATACTTTTTAAATATTAATTGGATCCATTTTAAGGAATGGGATTTGGAAGCCCAAATCCGATCCCAACTCGGATTGGGATTGAATTAGTATGGCGGGATTGGGATAAGAGAGCCGGATCGAATTCCCATCAGATCCCCCATCAGCCCATCCCTAATCCCAAACCCTGGATCCCATCACCCAATCCTCATCCCAACTGGACATCGGATTCAGATCCAGAGCCCGAAATCCCTGGGATCCAGGTTGGGATGAGGATTTAAGGTGGGATAAAAATGACTGGGATTACCCCAGATATTTCAAACTCATCCCATTTCAATCCCAAACCACGTTTCAGATCCCAAATTTTACCGGATCCCAAGTTGGATTCCGTAAATCTTCGGATTGGGATTTCCCATCAAATCTGATCCAATCCGGACGAACTGGGATCCGTCCGTTCGGATTGGTATTAAAAAGATGATTCTCGTCCGAACTATCGGATTGGAATCATTTTCAATCTGATCCAAAGTTTTATCGGATGGTAGCTCCTCCAAATCCGTGGGATCCAGGTTGGGATGAGGATTTGGGTTAGGATGGAATGACTGGGATTTCCCAATCTGGACCTCGGATCATCAGATCCCATCCCAATATTATTTTGAAATAGTTACTTCTTACCTGGTTGAATATTATCCCATTTAATCTCCACATATTGATCCCGATCCGTCCGACTTTGCTCATGCCTAACATATTCATATTCATATAATACAATATCGGTAAAAAGTAATCCCAAAATGCCCTACCAAAATCCCAGCGAGTGGACAATCTCATGGATCACTAAAAAATCCCAACATTTATCCCAAATTTAATTTTTTTTTAAAAATCCCATACCAGTTCCGTGAAAGACACACCCTTCGTGGCTTAGGGTTATGACCTGAATTAATTAAAAATGATTAAATTAAAGGATTTTTAAATCCCAATCCCAATCCCACTTGTTCTCCGCCCCGTTTGCCCACTTTTGAGGAACACCCAGGTCCATCTGCAAACAAAATGTAATCCTCCTGGCTCTCCCGCTCCTCGAACCGGACACACGTCTTCTCCTCAATCTCTTCAATAGCACCCTCAACAATCTCCCGCTCATCAAAACCTAAAATCAATCATATTATTAAAAATCTAGAGTCTATATATTGCGCAAACTCCTCCTACACCCGCCACATTCAAAATTCATAAAAATGCCCGCCAAAAAACGTATAATAATTCGAGGATGGCTAATAGACGTTTTTATCCAAAAGTTGACCTCCGGTTGACCTGACCCAGGGTCACAAGGTCAAAAATTACCCGAAAATCGGAATAAAATTGTCTCCGATCCGCGTGGACGAGGGCTTTCGAGTGGACTCCAGGGACTCTTCCTCGCAAGCCCAATCCTTGACCTCTCCGGGGTCATCCGAAGGGATTTGGGGGCGGATTTGAGCTCCACTGGATCAATTCTTGACCTTTGTTCCATGTGCAAGTATATGATTGGAAAGCCCTTGACCCAGGGCGGGATTTAGTCTAATTCCGCCCCAGCCCGAAGGGATCTGGGCTTATGTACTAGTAATTTAATTATAAATTTGAAAAGACCTAACCAAAATCGCTTGAAAATTCGTAAGGGATATTTCCAGTGTCCCACATGGTCCTCTCGGCGGTCACGGTTGAAAAAGCGATCCTGGAATTGTCCAGAAGTTGTTTTTGTTCCTCATCCGAGAGGTCAATGTCCCCCTCGAACATGCCCTTCATTTCCTCAGGGTTTGGCTTATGCCTGGACACGACCCTCCCTCCCAGTTCATGGCTCTTGAGGGTCGAATTGGTCGGGGCACCCTCCCCCAGGTGGACCAGGAGGAGGAGGAGGAGCTGGAGGAGGATCGGATCCATTTTGAACTATTTTTGGGGTTTTTTCTAGGAATTGTTCGCTAATCCTAAGCCTCGAAATCTCTAATAATTGTCCAATTAATTGTCTAAGCCTGGATCTGATTTGGATTGTGTATGGCGAGGAATTGTCGAGTTTTAGGAAGTAAATTAAAACAATTACATCCCAAATTAACATACAATTGGGAGGGATTTAACGGATCTTTATTGGTTTTATTGGTTAATTGCATATGGATTTTGAGGATGATTTTATTGGTATATTCAGACTAGAATTAGATCCTATTATTACATTAATAATCATTTAATCATATATGTTAATCATAGCCAATTATTGAATTAATATAATATTAAGACCTCCATAATTTATTCCCATTTCACGGAAATCACGCAAGATGGCGGCGACAAATGAATAGCTTATTGGGATACACCAGGATCGGATTGGGATTTCCCAATCCGACTTTGAATCCGGAAAAAATTGGGATCTCGGTTTTAGGATTGAAATGGGATTAGATCCCATCCCACCCACCTACCCTCATCCTCATCCCAACCTAGGTCCCAGGGATTTAGTGCCGTGGAGCTGAATCGGATCGGATAGGGGATGGGATCGGATGGGAATTCAATCCGAAGATTGCGAAGAATCTGAAATCGGTAGAGTTTCCATTGATTCAAATGTATACTTGACATATTGTATATGTCTGAATTGTTTAAATCCATTGTTGGGATTTTGGAATTTGTCCAAAAATGACGCCAAATCCTTTGGGATGTCTTTTGGTCATACTCCTAGGGCTCCTCACGCTAGATGGCACCCAAGCTATCATAGGTGGTGAACCAGCACCCGAGGGGACCTTTCCCTTCATCGCAGGTTACAAAAAATATCAATATCAATACATTCGGATCGGATCTGGAGCCTTTTTCCCCCGGAATCCGATCCCAACTCGGATTGGGATTGAATTAGTATGGCGGGGTTGGGATCCAGAGCACCCGGATCGCAATCCAATCCGATGGCCCATCAACCCATCCCTAATCCCAGACCCTGGATCCCATCGCCCCATCCTCATCCCAACTGGACATCGGATCCAGCGGACAGAGCCCGAAATCCCTGGGATCCAGGTTGGGATGAGGATCCGGGTGGGATAAGAATGACTGGGATTTCCCAGATATTTCAAAATCATCCCATTTCAATATTCCCAACCCCGTTTCAGATCCCAATTTTTCCGGATCCCAATCCGGATGGATGAATCTTCCGAAAATTCCTCTATCCGACTTGGGATCTTCGGATTGGGATCTGAGATCCCAATCCTATCAATTTAATTAATTGTTTGAACATTGACAGCTTGGGGCACCATCTCTGGGATCGAAGGGGCGGATAATTGGGATCCCGGGTGGACAGGATTTAGATTCCTTTGCGGCGGGGTCATCATCAACGAGAGGACAATAGTCACATCCGCTTATACAGGTTGCTGGCTATATGGTCATTGGGTAAGTCCCAATTTGTCCCAATTTTGATCCCAATTTATCCCAATTTCAATTTTTTCAAGGACAAACCCAACAATTACGCTGCCATTGTTGGGGTACGAGTTCGGCCGGATACTGCTGGTAATAATTAATGTTTCAATCTGATTGGGAACCTTTTTAAAATGCCCAATCCCAATGCCCAATTAGTGGTCCGGGATGGGGATTGGTTCAAGAAGGAGGAGGAGTCGAGGGGTGCCCAGTTGGTGGGGGTGGAGTCGTTCCAGAGGCACCCTTGCTTTAAGGATGTCTACCATCACGACATTGCCTTTGCCCGGACTAAAACGGTGCCCAATCAATTGTGCCCAATTATGCCCAATAAAGTTCCCAATAAAGTTCCCAATTCCCAATTTTTGTCCATTAGCCCATCGTTTGGAAAGCCAAGAATGGACTGCCCACAGTGTATCCGGTCCTTCTGGCCAAGGTTGAGGAAATGCCGGTGGATGACATGGGTAATCCCACTGGATCTAATAAATTGGAATAAATCTAGGACTGCAATCTGAAATTAGTCAGATCCGATCCGAAATTCGGATCGGATTGGGCATCCCAAGATCCGAGAATTCGACTTTGGATCCTGAGAAATTTGAGATTTGGACGGATTTGGGATTGAAATGGGATGGATGAAAATCTGGGAAATCCCAAATATTTCCTCCCAACTGCAAATCCCAACGGATTTAGCCTTATCCGATCCACTTGGGATCGGATTCAAAATTTGAAATTGTTCCGAACCCAATCCGAGAGTTTCGGATAATTCGGATCGATGGATCCAGCTTTCGGCCCAATCCGAACGAACGGATCCCGTCAAATCGAGTTCGGATCGATTTTTGGGAAATCCCACTTCCCAGGATTGAATCAGCCCCGATTCGACTGGATCCGAAATCCGAATCCGAATTTGAACTTTGAATGGGGAAAATTTGGGATCTGAAATCCGGTATGGGATTGAAATGGGATGAGTTTGGAAAATCTGGGGAAATTCCAGTCATTCTTATCCCACCCGGATCCTCATCCCAACCTGGATCCCACGAATTTCGGGCTCTGGATCCTAAATCCGATGTCCAGTTGGGATGAGGATGGGTGATGGGATCCGGCGGCTCTTATCCCAACCCCGCCATATTAATTCAATCCCAATCCGAGTTGGGATCGGATTCCGGGGAAATTAAGCTTTCAGATCCCAGTCCTACTAATCCTAAAATTAAAATTGGGCATTTTAATTTAATCCCAATCCCAATCTGATCCGTTTCAGTTGAGATATTCGGATGGGGTGCTCGTAGCGATGATATGCAAATGATATCCGGTCAGATGATCAAATGCCGTTCCGGATTCGACTTTTGTACACTGGAGGATGGGAAAGGGGTTTGTGCCGCTGATAGGGATCGAGGAGGTACTTAATTAATTAATTAGACTTTAAAATTGGGATAATTTTTGGGATTAATCCAGGTCCAGTAATTGGGCGAAGGAGGGGATCCAATCAAAGGATCCTAATGGGGACTATATCGTATAGCGGAAGGCTTTCGGGTCGTCACTGCCCAGAAATGTAATATTTACCACATTAAAAGTATTGTTTTTTTAAGGGTTCGTGGATGGTGGAGGGCCACGAACCCTATGCAATCGCTCTGTCTGTGCCGTCCGGCCGCCCCTCCGTACACGCGATAACTCCCGTAATTCTTAACGGATTTGGACGGAATTTGGCATGTAGGTGTATTGGGTCAAGGA